>KE504911.1:355784-372725 GCA_000441515.1 Elaeis oleifera
ATTCAATAAAAATTAAACATAATAATAAGAGATGAAATATTTTATGAAATAAAATATAAAATATAAATAATTTTATGAAAAATAGAAAAGAAAGTGAATAGAAAAAAGAAAAAAATGAAAGGAAAAAAAAGAAGAGACGTGAAGGAAGGAAGGCATGCCCCCCTCCCTCCTGTGCTTCTTCTTCTCTGCCGCAAACCCCCTCTTCCCGCAACTGCGCCGCCCCACCGCGGCCCTACCCACAGCCGTCTGCGCCGCACCCGCCACCTGCACCGCATTCGGCTCTGCGCGACCACCAAACCTCCTTCCCTCCCCTCCCCTCCCCTCCCCTGGCTCCGGTGCCACCAACCCCCTCGCCTCCCTCCCGACCTTGGGCGCCTCCCATGCCTCCCCACCCCTCCAGCACCGCCCCTCCCTCTCTGCCGCTTCTTATCCGTCCGACTTCTAAAACCTCATCCAAACCCTAGCCCCGACGATCTCTCCCCGCCTTCTGCTCCGTCACCGCCTTCGCCCCGCTACCATCACCAACCTCGGCCCAACTTCAACTTCCTCGACTACACCATCAACGACGTCGGTGATATCGTCACTATCGCGGTCGACCCGCTGTCCTTGTCGGAATCCTCTCCATCTCTTCCATCTCCGGCATCGCTGCCTCCGCCACCAAGCTCAACCGTGACCTCCTCTGGAACTGTGCTAACATCGCCGGCATAGACGCCATGCGGGCCCTCGGTGTCCGCTCCGTCGGCCTCTCCCTCCACCTTGAGAAGGGCCTCTCCCTCAGCAGTGGCCTCAGCTCCAGCACCGCCAATGCAATCGCAGTTGCCGTCGCTGTCAACGGTCTCTTCGGCGACAACCTCTTCCCCGACGAGCTCGTTCTTGCCAGGCTCCACCCCTCAACCATGCTTCTATCCCTCCCCCGATCCTGTTGCAGGACCCACCATCGGCCTTTGCCTCCTCATCACTGTCCAAAAAGGCAATCTTATTATCATGGGGCTCGTCATCATAATTTTTTTTATATATCATTCCACTTGAACGAGATTCACTCCATTAAAGTGAGTTCAGATTTGATTACGGAAAGAATGGATCATTTTCATTCTTCTCTGGAATGAAAATCGGAATGAAATTCTCTTCAATCAAATAATTAGAATGAAAATTATCTATTTTAATTTTATTTTAGATCTTAATTATTCCAATCAAATATCCTCTAAATTTATTAATCCCTGTAATCTATATAATGTGAAATTCTTGGTATACTAAGCCTTTCATGCTTATCCTAACCTGCCAATCCTCCACACTGTATCTTCTTCGAAAAAATCAAGTTCACGGAGCATATCAATAATTAACCGCCCGCAATGGTGATTTTGTACAATTCCTCGATAAAGCAGTTATGGTGAAGTCAGTCCTGCTTCCGTCTCTGTCTGGTTCGAAGATGCCTCGCGGCCCACGGTAGCATCCTCCCCGGCATATTATTGCAGTGGATGTTGACAAATTAGTAATGACGATCCTGATTGATAGATGCAAGCACGAGGAGTGGCCGGGGCAATGTGAATTGATGTAGGTTTCCGCTTGACTGCTTGAGGTGGCGGGCGGTGGGGGGCTGCAGGGGACCCACCATCATCAACGTCGTGGCCACATTACAAGATGATGATGAGAGAATTTTGCCCCAAAAATCATTGAGGAATATTACTCATCCGCAGTCTTATCTTTCTACAGATTCTCAGACAGGTGCTGAATACCTGAGGATCCAATGCTCTGTTGGAAGTAAGAAGCAGCCAAGCAATTGTAAAATGCAAAGGGGCCTGCGTGTCGGTGAATCCGCTCCTATTTGGGTATCTTCAGAATTGAGTGCCTTCTCATCAAAAAAAAAAAAAAGCAAAGAGAACGTAAATGGTTATATTAAATACTCGTGCATTTCTTTCTTTGGTAGTAAATACTTGGGCATTTGGAATAAATCTATTTGGTTTGGAACAAGGTGACCTAGTTTGTAGGTCATGATTTGCAATTCACTCTTTTGTTGATATTCATTTATATTCTTGATGCAATTTCATTTATCCCAAAAAATGATAGGAGTTCAGCTTTATTGGGATATATGAGATATATGAACAACATTTTTTCAGAGAGTCTCAAAATTTAGAAGGAGCAATATGACAAAATACACTGCAACTAATAATAATTTACTAAACCTGCATATGAGAGAAAAACTATAGATCATCCACAATTGATCAGCCCTCAGTTCATTGCAAGATGTGGAAGTCATTGATTGGTTGGTTGCAGACAAGGTGTGACTAATACCATTGATTTCACTATGCTTGGCACATGTCCCCGACTAATACATCCTGGGTGCACTTATAAGCAATGATACTCTATATATAGGATTTTTAATTTGCTAAATTTTACTACCACACCAAGTCACACATTACTAATCAGTTCAACTTGTAGCAATTCACAATTTAACTTATAATTTAACTAATTGGGTAGCCTAGATTTGACCATTATTAGTGGTTTATTGTATGGTGAAATAGGGCAGTTCGGATACACTTATCCATACTTTGATCTAATAGTTTGAAACAAATTTATTGGTTATACATGCATGCATGCTGCATGTATGATGAAAATTCAATGCATAAGTACAAGTGTGCAAAAACTTTTTTTTGATGTATAATATGCAAAAGTATGTGCATACACAAACGCATGCATATATTTTACATTTATGTCACATGCCTTGAATGTGTGTGGAGATAAACAACCCCAAGCATGAGTCTCATGCATCGCTTGAGTATTTGCTTCTAACGATGGATGTAATTTTATGTCCTCAATTCTAGCTTATATTCACAAAAGAATGGAGATATATGTCTACTTTTTTGGATTCAAAGGGTCGTAGAACAAATGCATTCTCTCAAAGCAAAAGTAGGACTAAGTATGTTGGTCGTTGAAAGGTTTTATCATCTTATGCGAATGTAGATCATGTCTCCAGATATTCAAATTATTTCTTATGTGAAGAACATGTATGCCGCAAATAACTTGCATCCCCGGTGTGCAACTAATATTCAGTAAACTTGTGGTCAAATGGCACTGGATCCAACCCATTCTCCTCAAAAGATGCAGGGTGTAACTTTCATGGGAGTCTTCCTGTAGTTGCTTATTTTATTTGTTTACATTGTTTATACTATTGGTTAAATGAGACCATTCAAAACTTTTTGTAGAGAATCTTCCTTGCTCTTCATTTTATCCTTAGCCCTGCTGTTCTAGCAGACCTCATGTTTCGTATTCTATATTCTGCAAATATCCTGAATAGGATTCTTTCTCTTTACATCATGTGGGATGTCTCCCAAGATATTTGGAGACTTTCCCGCACACTGTCACATAGCATCAACAGATCATCTTGCCTTCTTGCCAGCTTTAATATGGGGACATGCAAGGTGGAAGCTCGTAATTGAAGCTTTTGCTGTTGCCCTTCATCTAGAATTGAATTGCATCTATTATCACCATGTTATCAGCACTTGCCAATAGGGATTTCATATAATGGTAAATTATATATTGCATAATTTCTCAAGCTTTCTCAGTATCATCTCCTACACATCTATGTTTGTTGCACCATTGTGACCTACAATTGCTTAAACCACTATTAAGTCACCTAAACAACCGGGTTTTGCATAATATATCTTCGAGTTCCACCCATTTTGGTAGGCTTTGTAGGTTTGGATTTATCTCCTACTAATTTCCAAACTAATTTGTGTAGTGTTGTCTGAAGAAAGCTTATGTGATAGCTTGTTCGAGCAGTTATGGTTGTAACTTCTTATCCCTATCCTGGTTGAGTAGAATTCAGTTCGATCCAACTTCTCTTAGGTCGTCCTTTGTGCATCCACAGCTAGTATAGTTTGGTATCTCCTACCAAACACTGGTTAACAATTTGTGACCTTCCGCATTTCATGAACTTTTTCCAAATAGGAATATTTAACTCATGATTGAGTAGAATCTCACATAGTCATAAACTTCTTATGAGTTGTCAGTTGATAATACAATTCAATGCAAACCTAATTTCCATTTAATTGTACATTTTAATGCAAGGCTACTTGTTTGAACACCAGTCCAGATGCACTTTTCAGGAATATCAACAACTCTTCTATCTAACTACAATATGATACTTCTCTCCAGAATAAACAAATTGTTTGTTAAACTACTACTTAGAATGCGTTTCACCAACTAGACATGGATCCCCAAGGATGCCCACAAGACATGCATCAATCAAGGGAATCAAATTAATCATCCACATCGTTAATCAAAATTTTTTATTGGTTTGTTGATCATAATCTGCCACGTTCGCGGTGCTTATAGACCAAAATTCAAATGCTCTGGTAAACTGTTACACATACATTATCAAACGACTAAACAACAATATTTAATGAATGATGAAAGATGCTCGGCAGCGATCCAATTCAAGTCCAGTCTACGAATTCAAAGACGAGCAATGATTTAGAGATGAAAAAGTCCAAAAAAGCTAAACCCCTCTAGAATTTAGAGATGCAAATGTCATTCACCAAAATTTTGGTAGGGTTCTACACTTAGGGGCAGAGGTTTGAGTCATCACCGCTTTAAGATACGTCCCATATCGCTAAAGATCATTCTTCTCAGCCAATCCACCACCCACAATAAAGGTTCCAAAACGACAAGACCAGAGATTCTGGGGTCTGGAATCCTCTGATCCAATTCACACTCGAGGCCCAAATAGCCTTACTTCCAGTCACTCCATGTTCCTTTGGATCACGTGGTGGACTCCCAAACAAGCAGAGCTCTTATGAGACATGACTCGGCCAACCGCTCTATAGTCCAAACCCCAAAAAGAACACTCTTTGGTGCTTGGCGAGCCCCGGACCACGCGCCAAACCCTTTATGCGTGACTCATGGGATAATTCCGAAGGGCTAAACCCCGTGTCTCCAATCCCAACCTGCACGAAACCACCACGACCGACCCACGACCGACCTCCCTCGACCCTTCTATATAAACCCAACCCCTTGATTCCCCTTCACCGCACCTCCAACCCCTTTTCCAATTTTATCTCCAAACAGCACCATGGCCTCCCTCCCGAAGAGACCTCTTGCCACCGTCATCTCCATCGCCGATACCGCATCGTGGTACTGCGCGCTGGCCATCGTCGCCCTCATCTTGCTGAGCTCCCTCCAAGAAAGCCCGGCGGTCGACGACACGATCGAGCCGGTGCGCGGTGGAAAGCTCGTCAGCCGGCCGTGCGACGAGATTTACGTCGTGGGAGAAGGAGAGACTCTCCACACCATCAGCGACAAGTGCGGCGACCCCTTCATCGTCGAGCAGAACCCGCACATCCACGACCCCGACGATGTCTTCCCCGGCCTTGTTATCAAGATCACCCCTCCAAGCCTAGATAGAGAGAGAGACTTTCTATAGACCTCACATGGATATGGATTCGTGTACGATATTTATCTTTTTTTTTATGGTGAATATGAATCGTCCCAGCATCACTTGTATATATCGTCCCAGCATCACCAAGAACATGATATTTATTTAGGTGGCCTTGTTTTAATATTGATGGAGTTATATATATCGGTAGTTTTAGATTACTAGTAGCAACTCATGGCCATGGATTCCAAACTTTGAGTTGAAGCCTTCTTGAGGTGGGATCTTGTACTTCTCTCCATGGGGGTCGTTGGGTCAGGTAGGAGGAGAGCAGAAGTGGCATCTGTTTACACCGCCTCGCGGAAGACTGTAGACATTGCATTTGTTAGGTTGTTTGATCGAAAGTTGCCGAGGGACCGTCAAATCAGCGCTCGGCATGAGTTTAGTTGGCGGTACTGGAACAGGTTAGGTTAAGTAAGGCCACGGTTTGGTGGAACTGATGGGACCGGGGACGTGGGCCCTCACAAGCTTTGTCGTTGATTAAAGGAGGCGAGCGCAAGTGTGCAACCGTTTGGGCCCACTAAGGGGCGCAGGCAACCGAACTACCGTGGAAATTTTAATTAATTTGATTGGGTTCTTTTCTTTCACTGTGTCTATCTACATCATGGGACGTCAGAAAGAATACCTAACCTAATTGTCATTGTCACTAAAGAACCAAGGACTTGCTTTGGGTGGAGGCACAGGGTGACTTGGATGAAGGGCAAAGAATCCGCCAAGATGGAGTGAATTGACAAGCATGTGGGGATGTGGTTGTTGAGGCCACATTCTGGAGTTGAAGATCAGTGCTGTAGCCTTGTAAATGACAAATACAAAGGGAAGTTTTATTGATCTTGCTTAGGAGATCAAACTTTATCTGATTCCTTTTAATAAATATATGAAATTGTCATTAATTATCTGGATCCCAGCTCAAAATCTCTTCTTAGCATATACATTTACGAAGAGCGCCAACTAGCTTGGATATGAATTTAGGAAAAAAAATGCATACTATGTTAACCAAATCTTGTTGGCTTTGCTTGAAATTATTAGGTTGGTAATTCTGACCATTTAAAACAAGTTATAAAATAACAAATTAATATAACATGGTGCTTTAGTGCGGGTATGATGGAATTATAAATAAATAATTTTGGAACTATCGTTTTGCAAAATTAGAAGAAAACATAGAATATCACATCGACTGATCTGTCTCATGCATCTTATACTGTACCATATTGATCTTGTGCCAATATCATACCATATTGATATTTGGTATGTGATCTCATACCGTATGAACTGCATATCGATTATGATAGAATAGTATTTGTACGGATCCAATATCCAGATAGTGAATTTGGAAAGTATTTTTTTTTTTTTTTTTTTTTTCGCTGAGCCTGAGATAAGCAGAAAATAGAATTAGAAAGTATATGTGGTGCATGGTTATTGATAGGTGCGTAGAAGACATCTTCTCGAAGTAATTAATAATGTGTCTGAGCAGTCAAATTGAACGCATTAGTCATGGGTGATAAACTAGCAGTGGTGTGTCAATCACGTCTGAAAGAGATGATTTGACTTCAGCTTATGGGCAAGGGCTAGGCATGGGTGCAAATTGCTCTCCATAATATGACGCAGAATGGGTCAAGTTGGACTTTGAAATGGCCGGCCTACTGGTTTTGTCCTCCTTTTAATCTAAAATGAAATGGTGAGCGTCGGAACTAAACGCCACCAGACCAAGCGGTTCTAACATTGTGGAGCTATGGCCGTCCACCTTGGCAACCGAGTTTTTTCCGCCATCAGACCGGGAAGATGCAGCGTCGCTGCTCTGAAAATGAGCTATTTCTTATTGTCCGAAATCCGAATGTCATATTCTTATTGTTTGACTTCTTCGATGAATTAGTTGTGGAGGTGAATAGATATACCAAAGAACATGGCAATTTCTTTTTCCACTCCGTCTAAAAGGGGATACATAATAAGTTATAGTATCTGTTACCATGACGAAAGATCTGGACATACATAAATTGATAATGATGGAGACATGGCCATTATCAAATAAGATTCTTTCTGAGGTCAATTGGTACAAGTGCTTGTTGAAACATGCAGTCCAACAAACCCTTCCTGTAGGTAAATACAATAATAATCTGGCAGCTTAAAATATCATCATCAGTGTCGCTCTATGGGACCAAGATGGGTAGTCCTTATTATGAAATTCAAACTTCCAAATTGGCTACTTCAAAGATTAGGTGGCTCTAGATGGTGTGTCCATGAACAGGAGGCCATGGCGTAAGCTTGGCGCACAAAATGATGCTAATAGCATATGAACAATAGTTTGATGATGGCCGATTTTACTTCTTGACGTATCATCTACCATAAGTCGATGATAGTCTCACTAAAATCTTCCACTTGTTTGTTGGATCACACTAAGATGTTCCTATCGGGTGATGATTTTTGAAAATTCTAACAAAAAGATGATTCGACGATAGGATGTATAATAAGATAGATAAGAGAGAGCTAATATTCACCAGTTAAAGTTCAAATCTTACGTGGCATGGAAGTTTGAAGTGGCTCTAAAGTCATCCATCTTTCTATAAAAAAGACATGGATTTGGATGCTATCTTTAGCCCAAAAGAATAATTCATCTTCGTTGGTTGTGTCGACCATTGAATGCGCACAATAACTATTTCAAAATCTATATAGATGTATTTGAAAAATATTAAAATATTTTGAGAAGTGTGTAATATTCAATCCAACGGTTGACATCGTAAAAATGGATCAACCATTCATCCGCACTAAAAAATATAATTCAAACCGAAAAACATGATAAATATTGGAGTCTTGGAATCCTATTCCATTGTTGACCATCATTTTTATAACTTAAAACAAGGTTCCAACTTGACAGGTGTCAGGAAGAACCCTACGAATTCTAAATGCGTTATTTGTTAGGTTAGGTGAGACTTGTCACCCACCGTCACCTCCGGAGAAACTGTTTACTGTTCTTTGACCCGGCCGTCTCAATTTGTACCTCATGTTAAGGTAGCACAAGTCCAGATGCATTGACACCATTGTCATAGGGGGAGTATCACCTTTAATGTTTGAAGACCACGGATCATGGCAGATAGCATGGACGTGGAATTAATGGACTCCTACAGGTGCCTTGGAGAAGGAGATGGAACAAGAGGGAAGGGTGACAACAAAGTCACTCAAGTATTGAATCCTTTAACGTGAAACCATGCAGAGTAATATTGGAGTTTAGACGTTTCAAAATTTGATAATTAAGGTCGATAAAGGCGTCTTAGATTGATGTTAGATGTAGCTTGTGAGGTGTGATTCATCTTTCCTTCTCAAAGGAGAAGGTGATGATGGGAACGCTTTGTTGTTATTCTCTTGTGTGGCTCATGAGATGGTAGAGAGGCGATGGGCTCGCGTCATCTTCACCCAAGCAAACGATAGTAAAATTTGAGGCATTTGTACAATTGGCTTAATTTTTTGTAAATGGTTAATTATTTGTGTAGGTAATCACTTGCCCTGATGTTTGGCAACAAACTATTACAGATAAAGATTCAGCATAGAGAAGTAACAGAGATTTTAACAAAATATATAAATGGATAGCACAGGAAAATGATATATAACTAACTCGGCAATTATGCATATGTATTCACAAAAATGCTCGGGAGAGGCATTAACAATACTCTATTCCATACAGCCACTCCAATCAGAGATCAAGTGCGTCGAACTATATGATCTATAAATATTTGTTCAACTAATCCTGGTTAACTCATGAATAATTCAAAGGAATTTAATAACTCCTGACTGATTTCTTTGACAAATCAGACAAGGAAAAAAAAATCAAGAATAACTTTTTTTCAATAATTTGGTGAATGTTGTGATTACTATATATATGACTATGCACTATTCATATGTCATGCTTGCTCATGGTTTTTTCTGCTGGTTGTTTTTGATGATGGATTGTGGCCTGGACATGGGGCCCCAACGGTCCATGTCAAGTAAAATTGTCCGCACTCCAATGGATGCCTGCTTTCTTCCATTGGCAAGAGCATACATGTTCAAATCTTAGGATTCTCAAAGTGCAAGCCATGGATCATTTTCTTTATTTTTATAGCATGATTGGTGGTGCTCCCACCATTGATCCAAGTGAAAAAAGAGTCAAAGCTTTATAGACCACTTGATACAGCCATTTTGTACAAGTAAATTGGCCTATCAATTGCCTCCGTGAGTCAAGCAAGACCTTTTGAGGCCACAGTTGTGTCGCCGTTCCATGATTGAATCCCTTGTTACGGGCACATGGAGGCGGATCACTTCGAGCAAGCAAGACCACATAGAACCAAGGAAAGATCATGATATAAGTTGCCTCGTGATCCAATCATTTGGCAAATGCAAACATGGTCCAGTGGGGAAACAAGAACCACTTTTAGGGCCATGCTCACGCCCTCGTTCCAAATCAGACTGGTCCTCGGAGACTCTAGGACTAGGTTTGATTGCTTCTTTTTCTACTTTGATCACAAACTCAGTAGTTGGAGAAGCTTTGTTAGAGTTAAAAAAAATTATGTTAAAAAGAGTGGTAATAACCCCACATCTACTAAATTAAGCTTTTGACTTTTGCTGAATCAATAAAACAAATGGAAACAAAAGTTTCGTGGTAACATTTTATCCCTCCCTGGCCCAGGGTCAATGCTGTAAAGAACTTGGTCGGGGCTGGGTGACAAAAAAGAGATATCACTTGGGAGCCCATACTTATATTCCAAGATGAAAATTTTTTTGTGCACCACGCGCGGTGCTAGGCTCACGCGCGGAGCCAAGCAACGCATGGAAAAAATAATTTTTTTTTTCGTCGGCCCGAGCATTAACCAATGACCATGCGTGGTGTGCGCAAAGAATTTCTCTTCCAAGATAACTTTTGGAACGCCAGGTCTTTGTTGCTGCTGATGGCCCCCGATCAGAAAATATCTCACAATTCACCATCTTACGTTTGTTCCACCCAAAATATGCTGGATATAATTTTTACATTCATATTTGTCTTTGATAAGGATGCAATTTCAGATTTCTTTTTGATAGTTTGTTCTCTATGACATACATATGGATTGAGATATCCAAATGTCCGATACGGATACAGATTTATTTATCATTATTTCATGGAAAGCTGTGCTTTCATAATTTCTGACAATGAACAGCGCTTTCACACTGAGTCTGTCTTCGTAATTTCAAAGCGTAATTTTTACTCAGAAAGGAGTAATCTAACCAAAAAAGTGTAATTTTTTAATTCCGAACAATTTATTATTCTTGTGTGTGTGTGTGTGTGTGTGACTCACTTAGATACTCTTGAACATATATCGATATAGCAAATAATCAATTTACATTCACATTCCCTAAGAAAGTAAGGACATTGTAAATGTACCATCAATATCTTTGTTTGCCTTGTGGATAGAAAATATGGATATGTATTTAATTATTCGGCTATTATCCAAGTTCATATTTGTATTTGTTAAATATAAAATATTTGAATGGATGTTCCCTGTCTGAATAAATAAAATTGAGCTTTTCGTCTGGACATCCACTGTTGCTATTAGCCTTGTTTTGTAGGAGCTTTTCTGAGCCATATATTCTAGCACAGCCAATGTTGGTTTTGGATTATTTAGTGTTATAATTAGTTAAGTTGGTAAAATTATTGGGTTATGGATCTTAGTTACTTCAATTAGATCCTGCCTTTGCTCTAGTTTTGTGTTAGATTTATCGTCATCTCTGGTTCGATAGAGAGACACCCTGCAGGATTACTTTGAAAGACTATAGGCAACTATGTCCTCGAAAAGAAAACTATAGACATGTTCCAATAAAGATGAGCTCCAACTATACTAATGACTACAAACAACACTTACGAAAGGCCCAAAGCCTGAGCTGGTGTCATATTTATCAGATTGAGACTTGGAGTAGAGAGGCTAATGGTTGAGGGGGACTTGGCCATTGTAATTATTTGGCTTCGAGACCAACCATCGGGGATGATGCTATATCCTCTTCTTCGTGATATTTGGAGTATGATGAGCGGCTGTCTCTCCATCGATATTTGTTATGTGTATCATGAGGCCAACAGTGCTGCTGACTGGATGGTCTTTATGTGGTTGAACATAATAGAAGACCGTATGGACTAATATGGGGGAGATCTCTCTAACCTTTTAGGAGACTCTTTTCTTTGATTCCGCTGGATGTTTTCATCCCCCCCTCCCCCTCCCCCTCCCCACAATAAATAAATAAATAAATAAAGACCCCAAAGTCATGTTGACCTTGTGGCCCATTGGCTTTGGTGATTGGTGACCGTTCAAGAGTAGCCTATAATTCTCACAGCCCATGGGATTGGACGTTCTTAGCGTCAAACTGTATTGAACCCTGGGCCCAGAGTAGTTCTCCAAGCGAGGAATTGTGTGATTGGATCAGGATTCGGAAAACAGTCAGAAAGATGGCTTGTGTGGTAGGTTTAAATGTTGGCCCTATTTGCGATCCTTAATTCATTATTGATTCATGTGCGCAAGTATCACTTTAAGATGAAAATGATACATCTTACTTTCGCAACAGCATCTTGTACGTATCATGCATATAACTGATTTCAAGGAAGGAGTTTTCGAACGATCAATGTCTATGATCCTATTGACCATTCTCAAGAAATTTTGCATGCTTGAACTGGTGATTGCACTCCCAGATTAAGTATTCACTCCCATATTTTCCTCTCAAAAAATTTTACCGAAGAGGGGAGACACATGGTTGATTCAAGAGAAAAGAATCTTTTTATGGATGGCCATAACTGATCAATCAAGATTGTTTGAAACATATTGTATATATAAATACAATTCCCATCTGATTTCACTTGCTTTTTTCCCTCTTTTATGGTGATTTTAGAGTGAGTTTTGAAGAGCATATTATCGTACAAGAGAAATTCTTTGTACACCATCTGCGGTGTACAAAATCCGATGTGGAGCGTACCGTTTCGTCCGATTGAACCACGTAGCCATCACTTCCCAATATGCATTTAATGTCCAATTAATGTCCGTAATTTTATTTTTTATTTGAAATTTGAATAACGAAAATATCTTTTTCGAAAAAAATTGTGACATCCTGTGTCGATTTTATGGCATCTTATGTTGAAATTATAACTTTCTGCACAGGATGTCATAATTTTTTAATGATAAAATGTTCTTTCCTCTTTATGCCATTCTGTAAAAAAATTATGACATCATGTACAGAAAGTCATAATTTCGACGTAGGATGCCATAATATCGGCACAAGATTTCAAAGTTTTTTCGAAAGGGAAGGAGCATTTTTATCATCCAAAATTTCAAATAAAAAAGTAGACGTAGATATTAAATATATATTAGAAAGCGGTGGCCATGTGGTCCAATAAGATGAAGAGGTGTGCTCCACGTCGGATTTTCTACACCATGGACAGTGTACAAAGAATTTCCCTGACATATAAAGGGTGCACATATGACAGGGAAAAGGCCTATGGTTATTATTGTTGGATCTTGTGTGAGGACAGCATAAAAGTAGATAATTTGTTTAAAAAAAAAAAAAAGAAACATGGAGGGAGGTAGAGGGAAATTAAGATGAAGCTAAAATTGAGATATAAATCCAAATTTGATGATATCTTTCGATCATTTTCTCTGTATCCAAGTGTTCCCAAAGATGAAAAAAATAGAAAGTTCTATGTAGGACTGAAAAATGGATGCCAGCGATAAAGAAAGATTCTCTTGTTCTGTTTGAGCCAAATATGCCAAAATATAAATATCAGCAATTGATCCCATGATCTTCCTAAGGTTGGTAGAATATGCCGTTTCCTCAGTGACATTCACAGAGTAGGTAAACTTGAAGATGTCCTGGACAATGTTCAGTTGCTCCAATAAGAATAAGATCTCCCAGTCTGCTCTTCCTCATGGGAGGAGCTTATAGGAACTCTTAGCTAGGAACTTTAGATTGGTGGTTTTGATCCTTATTGGGCCCAGGCCGTCATAAGCTTTTTGGGCTTCTCTTAGGCGTTGGCTTATAGGTGGATGTTTGACGGCACTCGGCAGTTTGAGAGAATCTTCACTTTGTTGGATTCTCTCGCCTATGTGACCAATTTATTCTGAATGAAATGTTGGCAAGGGTGGTTGTTTAGGCTCGTCCACGGTTGCATGAATTATTTGGGCATTGCCTCTGTGGTCACACTTTTAAATCTGACAAAGAAAGCTTTCAGTTTTCTGTCTTAAATGGTAAATCTCATAGTATTTGGGTCCGAGTAAGTGACAAATAAATGATGACCCTCTCTTCATTTCTTTCTCTCAAACATAAAAGAAAAACAGCTCTTGAATTATCCCTTAATATGTATGAGAATTGTAGGCTAGAACCATGTTCAAACCTTCTAAATCTTCCATTCTCATAATTTCCAACCCTAGAGAACTCCCCATATCATGACAAGGAGAGAACAAAAGTAGAGTCTCCATCTCAAGATCCTGCTGGCAAATAGGGATGAGAATTTTACATACATAAAGATTTGAATTCATTATGTGCAACCACTCAGTTTTCATGCCTATTCATTACAATCCATCAAATTCTGAAGATCTTATGTTCGCTCCGTTATTGAAGATAGCAACTAATCATGTGGCGGGTCAATATTCCCTTAGTAGATGTCAAGATCGTGGAGATGTCCCAGAATCCACCTTTCTGTGCTCTCTCTCTATCATTTAATCTATCATGGCAATCATTCTCCCCACCAAGGCTCAAGTTCATGTCACATCTAGTTGGAATTGGCATTCCGATTCCCATAATTTTGCTACAGAAAAGTCATATACTCGTTCATCAAGCTTGGCCACATGCTGTCTTTTATTCTGGTCCAAAGAACTAAAGAGAGATTGAGAAATGCCACCATGTAGACGGCCACAAGACACCGGGCCCATTCACAGGGGACCTAACGCATAGCTAAATTATGAGCCATGTAGTTTGGGTCCACTTCTTTTGGTTCGGGGAATGCATTGTGAAACGGATCGCTTGATGGTTTCAAATAAATTAAGATTTCTTTTTTTTTAATGAACAGATATGGTGGTATTGTCATCAAGAGAATTTGAGCCCTATATGTATCATATGCGAAGAAAATTGTCGATCCTCTAAGATATAGGTGGCTGACAATTGATGGAATATCAGCCACGGATTCAGGTCAGCAAATCTTGGTCAAGTCTCGGGTGAAATAAGAATATCAAAAGCTAGCCTCATGTATGCAACTCAAGAGTTTTGGTTTAATAGTAAAATAATTTTAGAGCTAATACCTGCTACAGACCCTAATCGTGGAGTTTAATTGTAAAATAGATGAGATAAGAGGTGTTAAAATAATTCTAAAAAAGTTGGATAAGTTTTTGGGGAAATTAAGTTGAATATGTAGGAGGTTAGGCTGGGCAGGCATTATAATTCCCCTGGTCTAGTTTCTATGAAACCCAACCTGATGTGCTATATGAAAGATGGCCAAAATCAGGCTGCTTCAAGTTAGTTGAAGTAATGCCAATAAAATAATTCATATCTTCAATCAGCAAAAGTTCTTCCCTTGAAACATGATTAGATAAAACTGAAAAGAAAAAGCTACCAGACCCAGACCAATTGGTGAATTGGTTCTCAAATTGGTCCACAGTTAATACTAAATTTAAGGGACAAGTTCTAGAAATTTGACTAACAATTACGTAGATAACAGATGTTGGTTCGTACATAAAACAAGTATGGTGATCTATAAGCCACCTAAACGCGCATGCTACGTAAGGAAATTGGGTTCACAATTTACTGGCCCAAATCCAGTATGATTTTATGTCAGGTATTGGCTCAAACTTAGATAAACATTAAAAAGGAAAATCCATATATGCAGTTAAAATGTGGGCATGGGACCAGGTAGAACATGACCCATTGCAATTGGCGTCCCTATATATAACCAGAGGACTCCACCTACCACCGCACTGGCTTGGGACATAATTCGCTGGCATAGGTGTGAGCAAGCATTCACAGCCCTGACAATCCTGCAAACTTGAACTTTTTGCCGGACAAATAGTTTTTCTCAAATCTCCACCTGAAGAATGACGACATGCCTTTATAATTTAATGGTGCATTGGATTTACAATTGAAGTTAGAATGATCATATCTCTTAATATATTTAATTTATAATCAAAATAAAATTAAATAAAAAAAATATTTAAAAAAAATATATGGATTGAGCTTTGAAAGATTGAAGTAAAATCAAAACGAAAATATATGAGACTCTGTTCAATCAATTAGATAGAATGGGATCTTAACGAAAAAAAAAGGGATAAAATGGAAGGTACTCATTTATTTTATTTTATTCTTGGGCTTAACTTTTCCCGACAAAATATGATGGTAACTTTATCTATTGGCGACCACCGGTACGCAAGCCCTCCGACGGCCACTGTCAAAACCCGGAAAGTACCAAATGCCCGCTTCTCATGTGAGCCAACTCCACACACGTCAATTGTTGGTGGGCTCCACACTTTAGCATCATACCTCGCACACTTCTCATGTTAGTCCTTGATCATTCTTCATTTACCTTTTAGTCCCTGATGTGCAATTGTATGTACTGTACCTTGTTTTGTATATGTTTGTTACCAAATGCCCGCTTCTCATGTGAGCCAACTCCACACACGTCAATTGTTAGGTGGGCTCCACACTTAAGCATCATACCTCGCACACTTCTCATGTTAGTCCTTGATCATTCTTCATTTACCTTTTAGTCCCTGATGTGCAGTTGTATGTACCGTACCTTGTTTTGTATATGTTTGTAATTGTTTTACATACACATGTATTTATTCCTTGTGTTGTAAATAGATTAACAACTAAAAGATAATTGGCCAGTAGAAAAAAAGGAGTAGGAAAGTAAATTTTTGATCAACGAGTCTTGATCATTAAATAGCATGTAAAATATGTGGTTAAGGTGCTCAATGTTCATAGAATTCATCATGTTAACTAAGGAGTTAGGTTCAATTGTCTATTGGAGACAAGGGATTGCGTTTATTAGTTGATAAGGTCAAATCTTCGTCTACCAGCAATGTGGGATCTACAGGCCCCGTTGAGTAGATCATGTCTTGTCAAATTATTGTCGATAAGCATTTGACATTTCACCAACCAATCATGTTTATTGAGAGTTATCAATTATTGCTCTTGAAAGAAGCATGGACCTTCTATCTGTCTCTATTATTATAATATTAATTTATGATTGACGGAGGAAATTATTTTCTGCACTATATACATTCTGTGGCAGTGCATGCTGTGTATCATAGCCACTTATTTTATAAAGATACACGAGAAAGAGCACTTGATGAGTTAGACCCATATAAATATTATAGCCACTTGATTGTAGTTGGTTGCATGCTTGAAGATGTGGTGCATGTAAGAGAGGAATTAATTTTTCTCATTAAACTCTGATATCTTCATAATTAAATATGATTATTAGATATAATTAATTTTTTTTATAAGATACATTAGTAACAAAAAAAAAAAAAAAAAGAAAAAAAATA
>KE504911.1:396674-419816 GCA_000441515.1 Elaeis oleifera
TCTATATATATATATATATATATATATATATATATCTGTGTGTGTGTGCGTGCTTGTCAGCGGGTGTGTGTTCTCTCCTCCCCCCCCCCTCCTTCTCCCTCTCTCTCCCCTCCCTCCCTCTTATGTAAGTGAACACATATTTATGCATAAGTAGATGTGTGCACACAAACACAAGAAAACATTCATACATACTTTGATAACAAGAGCTTCTTGATTTTCCTCCCTTAAGATCCAGTTACTAGATGCAATTGGGTGTCATTTATTGTCAAGATCAAACTATGAAACTTTCAGATGTAATTGTGCACTGCAGTTGCAATTTTGCATCTCAGCTTTATTATATATGAAATCGGGGAATATTGATAAGACACCTTGTCTAGAAGTGTTAACACAGGTCTGTGCAGTTTGTACCATGCTATTATATCATCAGAGTGCCATGGTGCGATTCGAGATTTGACTGTTCCTCTCCTTTTACTCTTTGGATGAATTTTACAGTTAGTTGCATATACCAAGTCAAGAATTATAAGTGTTTAAAGTTATTATTTTCCATATATGTAGTCTTAGGGCCATCTATGATCTATATGGAGATCTTATATGAAATTTTAGTTGTTTTCTTGTTATTTCAGTTTTCTAACTCTTGCTGGCCATGGACTTCAATTTGTGATCTAAGATTATCTCAGCATAAAAAGTCATTCCTAGGATCATTGGATCGACTTATCATCCATTACCTGTTAAAATGATCAGGCTCATACTGTTGGTATAATTTAATTAAAATCTTATTCAAATTATTATCAAGTGCTAGAGATAGATAACTGTTGTAAGAACTTGATTGAGTTCTAAAACATGGTGAGGAAATGAAATGATATTAGAAGATGGATTGACATGCCCAATGAGTAGGGCTAGTCGATGAAGTTTTTAAGTGCCATGTGATTTGCTGCCCTGGCTTTGGTGCAGTATGTGTAATGCCATGCTTGGCATGCACCGGCACACATGCACTGGCACATAGCTGTCTCATGTGCTGCTAACAGACTTACATCAGATGCTAGTCTATATCGACTAGCATGGACAGCACTTTAATCCTTTCTTAATGAAGCCCAATCATGGATTTATGAAATGATACCTGAGATATCACAGGAGCTGGCCTAATTGAGTTGTTGATTAAATGAGTTAGTTTTATTCTTTGAAAAATGGTTCTTGGCAATAAAGGCCAGATGATTTATGAAACAATAAGTGAAGGAGCTATCATTAGAAATTGGATGAATTTTGATGTATTAAATACAAATCTGACGGTAGAGTCAGTTTTAGATGATTTGATCAATGAGTGAAACAAAAAATCATTTAAGATCCACTCATGATGAAAAGTTGGAAGAGGAAATATCACATGACCCAAATGTGATAAGGAACCCATGATGAGGCCTTCTATGTTCAATCAGGTCTCTCGAGACATAGCCAACTCAAGGCTTGATTAAGGAGGACATGTCACACAATCCAAATGTCAATATAAGACCAGTGATCATGATTGAGTATATATTTTACATTTAAAATGACAGAGAATCCCATGACGAGGTATTCCACTGTTGTGTCAGGTCCCTCAAGATGTATCTAACTGAAGGCTCAACTGTATAAAGGCTCAGCATTAGTCTTTCCTGTCAGATCTTGAAGATCTGACAACCTGAAGAAGATTAAAGTTCTACGCTGGAGATAGGAATAAGATCGATGCAATAAAAGGAGATTAATGAAACTCAATTGGTCTCGAGTTTAGCATTCAAAGGCTGTAAAATTTAATCTTTTCAGATCAGATCACAGCTACAATTAAGACCGTAACTTCATGTGTTGTCTTTTTCAGATTATAATACAATTTGGGATGGCTTGGATGCACTATCACTTAAATGCATTTACGGCTTAAGTACATTTATCTATGTGTATATATGCTTTGGTCAAGAAGTAATGTCCTTGGGTCAAGTGTTGTGGTACTATCATAGTTTGGCTAAACTACTGGTTTGGATTACGTCTTTGATTATTTTGGGTTTGCATTGAGCTCATCAACAAGGAGATTGAACAGGATCAACTAG
This sequence comes from Elaeis oleifera, assembly GCA_000441515.1. NCBI lineage: Eukaryota > Viridiplantae > Streptophyta > Magnoliopsida > Arecales > Arecaceae > Elaeis > Elaeis oleifera. The sequence continues at coordinate 398,744 of KE504911.1, forward strand.
AAAATACCAGTTCATTTTCTTGCTTCCTCGTTTTTTTTTTTGTGCATGGTGGACCATGGTTTTTCTTGGATCTAGTATTTCTTGGGTTCGATGATTCACACCTATATTCATTGAATTTTACTGATTCTATCCTTTCCTTTAATATATTGTTAGGAACTGTATTGGTAATAAGATATCTATTGATTGTATATTAGATCAGTAAGGCCCTTTTGTTTGGTAATAAGATATCTATTGATCAGTAAGGACTATCTAAGTTGGATCTCTATTATATGAAGATATGATCAGTAGGGACTTACCTATGCTATATTTCCTTGAGTTTGTTCATTTATGAGCTGATGTAACTTTGCTTTCCACAAGAATGACTATTTGGTGTTAACAATTAATTGACAAATTTTCTACTGTACTCTTATTCCTTTACCATTTTGCACAATACTGCTACTGGTTCAACTAAACTCCCAAGGGGTGCTGTTTGTTAGCCTTCCCTTGATTTTTCAATCTTTAGGTAGGGAATAAATGATCTTAGAAAATTATGATGATAGCTGTTATACTTGCTGCAATTTAACATTGTTTTTGGAGGATAGGTATAGGTCTGGAATTTTTGGGTTTGTTTCAATTAATGTCATATAATGTTGTCTCAAACAATGTGGAAAAGGTTATCTCTCAAACAATGTATGTTTACCTGAATATTGGTCTTGCCTGGAAAAGCTCATACAGACTTCTCAACACCTTGGATAGTAATTGTAAGGCCCAGTAAATGATTGGTATTTGCTCACCAATAAAACCCTTGAAATTTCTATGAAAAATGTATAGTTTTGTGGAGGGAAAAATAAACTATGCAGATTGCTTTGTCTTTCCCATCAGATAGTCAATCAACTCTATATTTAGCATTTAGCAATATTTATTTAATTGATATTTCTGTTGACGTGCGATGTGGACTAAACATGTACTTATACAAATTTTGTGCATTCTGTTGTTGGCATTGAATTTTACTTTGAGGACGTCTTCCATTTCTCTCTTTGTTGTTTTTCTCCAGATTGAAAAGATTGTCCTCTTTCTGTTGGAACAACAAGGTCATCTTGCAAGCAGAATTCAGAAATTGGGAGAGCAGCGTACAATTCTTTTAGAGCAGCCAGATATGTCCCAAATATATCAACTACGTGAAGCATATAGGGCAGTAGGACATGATCTACTGAAGCTTCTTAGGTTTGTTGAGATGAATGCTACTGGTATTCGCAAGATACTGAAAAAATTTGATAAGCGCTTTGGCTATAGATTCACTGATTACTATGTTACTACTCGAGCAAATCATCCTTATTCTCAGCTGCAACAGGTCTTCAAGCATGTGGTAATATTTCTAGTTTGATTATTTTGTTAATGCATATGAGTATTATCTTTGCTTTTCTTTATTTCAGTTTTGCTCCTAGCAGGCACATAATTCTTTCCTCAAGCTGTTATTTTCGATAAACAGGGAATAGTGGCTGTTGTAGGTGCCTTATCTCGCAACCTTGCAGATTTTCAGGATCGTCAAGGAAGCTATTTATCCATTTATGATCAGCCATCTGTACCTCTCAAGGTTTTATCAGCTAGATATTTCTTGTTTAGCCCATAGTTTAATTTGGTCTTTAAGGACCTCCATATTGATATATCTAACTGTATTTAATGCAGGATCCTGTTATAGACCAAATAAATGCATCAGTAGACAGGCTGACACATTCAACAAATTCCTTCAATTCTTAGGGCAGCATGCACTTATTGTTCAAGAAGATATACCAAGTGCAGCAGAGGATCATGTTGATGACCAAAGATACCATTTTATGTCTCTTCTTCTGAACTTGGCAAACACTTTCCTTTATATGGTCAACACATACATTATTGTGCCAACTGCAGATGACTACTCATTGAGCCTTGGTGCTGCAGCAACAGTATGTGGTGTGATTATTGGGTCAATGGCTGTTGCACAAGTATTCTCTTCAATCTATTTTAGTGCATGGTCAAACAAGTCATACTTCAGACCGCTTGTATTTAGCAGCATCATGCTTTTTATGGGAAATATGTTATATGCTTTGGCTTATGATCTCAACTCAATAGCTATTCTTTTGATTGGTCGCCTTTTATGTGGGTAAGCAGTTCTCATTCTCTTTGGAAACAGTCAGTATTATATGTTTTCTCTTGTTTCTGAGCTATTTAGAATTTTAGATTGTTCTCTGCTTTTACTTCCACAGTGGCATGAGTCTTTTTTATTTCTATTTATTTTTGACTTGGATTTTTTTTTTAAATTTTTGAAGTTTGACATGCTATGTAGCCCATATAACTTGAACTTCATATTTTATTCATAGCTAAAACCTGGAATTTGCAATTCATGCGATCAATCAAGAGATGGGATTATATGATGGATCTTGTTGATCTCGTCAACTGTTAGCACTTGTTATATGATTTATAGTTGGTATGCATTTCTATAAATGCAGATGCAACCAAATGGAGTATGGACAACTTATTTCCATTTTCCTCCACTAGCCTAAAATTTGGTCTCTATGGATTTTCTTGATGTAGGCATTTGATGTCTCTATGGGGTCGTTTTTTGTGGGTAAATACCATGGAAAAGTTGGTCAATTTTTCATTGACCAACTTACTCATATTCTCATACTTTCAAGATGGGTAAGTTATTTACTATGGACAACATTTATCCATAAAATGGGAGAAAGTTTTACCCATCCAGGAGGTGGCTAAAATATTTTCCATCAGCCAGTAAAGTAGGCATTTAATGGTATACCTAAAATGCCTATCCTCATCTTCAATGTCTCCATCATTCAATGCTTAATAATTTAGTCAAAGCTAAAAAGCATAAGGGATATCATGGGAAATATGGATAAATTTTACCAACTTATCCAGGAAAGTAGTAATGTAAAAGAACATGGGTAATAAATTTTGAAGCCACTTTCCTATGCGTAAAAGAACATAGGTAAATTATTTTCTATCTAAATATTGCCTGAAACATATTTACCCAGAAAAGTGTGGATTCTCAGGCAAATCTTTTACCTGCAAAAGAACGGGCCCTATAGGTTTTCTCTTGTAGGCACTTGGTGCTTAATATAGAAGGTGCAGAACTAGATGAAAGTATATATCAAATTACAAACAAGACTGAATGCAAGGAATAAGAACACTTACCTTCCTATATAGATAGAGAAGACTGCTTATCATACTTCCACCTCTTTGCAACTAGTACTTGAAGAGCCTGAAAATAACTTAAAGAAACATTCAAAATTTTCTTACCAAATGATATTTTAGATAGTCTTGGTTTCAAAGAGTTAAATGGTTTTAAATGCTCTGGCTGTCTAAAATACATGCCGCACCATGCACTTTGGCATCAGGTATTATTAATATAGTTATGAACTAGAGTAAAGGTGCACCATTGCATGCATTCGCTTATCAATAACAAGCCACTGCCAGCTTGTGTGACATTTTCTGTCAATTGCGGAGATCACCAATCATGCCCATCTCTCTCTTGTTAACATGAAATTGCAAATTATAGATCCTGTAGTTTATTGACTGGAAGTTCAATGCATATACTTTGCAAATATCTGTTCTGTACAAAAGCATTTCATTCTGATATTCCACATGCACAATACATTTTTTAAAAAAAATTATTTCTAGTATGAATATGTTGATTTCCTTAATTTTTTTTGGTGTGTGATCCAGCAATTTATATTGTATTGTAAACATCACCTTAATTTGCAGGTTGGGTTCTGCTAGGGCTGTGAATCGTCGTTACATTAGTGATTGTGTGCCTCTTAAAATTCGCATGCAAGCCTCTGCAGGTTTTGTGAGTGCCAGTGCTCTTGGAATGGCTTGTGGTCCCGCCCTTGCTGGCTTGCTCCAAACAAATTTCAAGCTTTACTCGCTGACATTTAATCAAAACACCTTACCAGGATGGGTGATGTCTCTGGCTTGGCTTGTGTATTTAGTTTGGTTGTGGATTTCATTTAAAGAACCAGTGCATGACACCAAAGAAGACCTTCCTCCACAGGATGTCGATGCTGGTAAGCTAAATTTGATTGTCACCGCAATAATATATATTATATATCCTAAAGAAAGATTGCAACCTTAAATATTTTTCATTTGATATAATCATATTGAAATTCATAAATAAATGTAGATATGGAATGGCCTTATTCAATAAACCTAAAGGAGGCCTTGTTAAGATAGCATCTTAGATTTTGAAGGAAGGTCCAGAAGTAGAGCTGAACAGAAATTTTTGGAAGTAGTGACAAGACCTCAGGTTAGAAGAAGAGGAGACAGAAACCCCGATTTACCTTTGCGAAAAGATCCATTATGAAAACTTCTCAAGAATGTCATATCCAAGGGTTCAAATGTCGTGCATGCTTGCCTTGTACTGTCCATTATGACAGGGACTGGTAAGCAGCTGTATTGATTGGATAATGCTTGTATGTTTCGATATTGCCTTTATATGGATGTGTATGGAACCCATCATGCTTGGTGCACTTCTTTATCTTTTGCTCATTTTTATTGAGGTGTTGAGACATATCAAGGCATAATGTCCCCATACTGAGATGGTACAATACCGGTCAACCTTCAATACAATACCAAATGACCAATTCTTGAGATTTAAATTCTTGGTCATGGCTTCTCATGCTACATTTGTGGATTTTTCATGTTAATGAGCTGTGCGATACATATATGATTCTTGATACAAACTGATGGAGGCCCAATCTTGAGCATCAAGATTGGCCATTCAAAGGCCTCACTAACTACATGACAACGTGACAAGAAAGATATTTTTTGTTCACAGGAAGTTGATTACTCCAAATGGTCTGGCAAAAATAGTTTTGCTAAAACAAGCTGATGATGTTAGAAATACAAAATGATGAATTGTTAACATGGAAGGTTTTAAATATTGAAGAGAGTTGAAGACATAATTTAGCTTCCCCTTTTGTAGTTAGATGAGCATGCCTTGAGATGGGTATGAATTGAAGCTAGAAGTTAGATGCTATTTTAGATGTGTAGATCATGACCAATGAAGTGGATTTACTATTTTCTGCCTCATCCTGTATTTTAGCATACTAGTGTAATTGATACTGTTATTTTGTATCTCCTTGATACATAGGTTAGAGATTACCAAAGTGCATGGATTCTAGTTTCTAGGTGTTTTGTTTTTTATTGTAGATCACCTTCAAAAGTATCGATCTTTACTTTAGATGATCAATCATTGCTTTTGAAATGTTAAATCTTTTATAAAGATTTAAAATGAAGCTAGTCATGTTGTACCAGTATCGGTTGCTTGGTGGTAAGGTACCATGCAATTCTATTTTGCGCCCGTACTGACACAGCCATAGTCACCAAGGGAGGGGGATAGGGAGAAAGAAAGAGAAGAAAAGAGGGATATAGAGAGAGGGAGGGAGGCCGAGAGAGGGCTTTCGAGCCCCCATATCCTTTGGGAGGCAGAGCCCCTATGTTAAAACGAATAGGGCTTTGTCCTTTTTCTTGATTTTTTTTTTTAATAGGAGGAGGGAGGAAGAGGGAAAGGAAGGGAGGGAGAGAGAGAGGAGGAGGAGGGAGGTCGAGAGACGGAGAGAGAGGGCTTTGAGCCTCCATCTTCTTCAACCGCACGAAAATTTGAAAACGGGTTTCACCTTTTCAAACTTGGCTCTGTTCCTTTTTTTTTCTGATGTTTTAGATGTTTTTAGTAAGAGAGTGAGTGAGGAGGGAGAGGAAGAGGAAGAGGAAGGAGAGAGAGAGAAGGGGGGGGGCTTTCAAGTCCCCATCTCCTCCGCCCTTCTTTCATGCGGTTGGAGGAGATGGAGGCTTGAAATCCCTCCCTTTGTCTCCCTCTTCGCCCCCAACCTCTCTCTCTCTTCCTTTCTTTCCTTCTCCCTCTCCTTGCCACATTTCTCGAACCGAGGGATGGAATTGTGTTGATTTGTCCTTGATATGGTTCGATATGTCCCAAAAAGGATTTAACAATTTAAATTATATGATGGGCCATTCAAATTGAAAATCCAAATAATCAAAAGATAATGGATAGTAGAACCCAAAGTTTGTTTTTGGTATCTTGATTCTAAGCATCAAATGGATGCAAAAGATAAGTTATTTTAATAGCATGATACAATTCTTTGCCATGACCTAATCATCATAACCTAGTGAATTTAAATTTATCCTTGTTTTTAAGATGTGCAAATGATGAATAATAAATAGATCTTCGATTTGTGTGCTCTAACATGTATTTTGGCATACTAGGGCAATTAATAGAATTCATTTCAGTATTCACTTGATGCATATGTTAGAAACTAGAAAATACACGAATTTTGTTTAAGCAAATTTTGTAGTGTAGATCATCTTCAGTGATATGGATATTTTATTGGATGACCTGTCATTGATTTTGTAATTCTTGAATCTTTTGTTAGAGATGTAATGTGAAGCCAGTAGTCTAATCATATATTAATAATGTGATAGTGTTTGCACTTCATAACCTAATGTTTTAGTAAATAAGAAGAGATGAGAGCTAGAGACAGGTGCCTCATAAATAAATAAAAGTGGTCATCATTTGACATGCCCGAACTGTTCAAGTGGAGAGTGCAAAAAAAAAGAGGCAGAGATGGGGGGCCTTCTTTGCCTCCCTTTTGAATGATTTAAAGGGGAATAGGGCCCAAACAGCTCTAAGCTGAGCAGAACCAAGTGATTCTGCTTGCTTTGGAATGGAACAAACTGGTTCGAACCTTGTTTCGAGCTAAGGAGTTATACCACCCCAATTTGGGGGTGCCATGGTGTGGTACGTCCAAACCAATGGTACAATATTTGCAACATTCCTTGTTGCAGTTACACATTAATGCAAAAACAGAGACTAATAGATTTATCATAAAATCAAATATCAAAACTAAAAATACTCAACCAATAAAAGCTAAACATTAACTGAAAGTCAGTCCTAGATTTAAACTTAATTTGCCCTTTTAAAATGGCCACACGCACAACATGTGCTGACCCGATTCCTTCCATCTATTCTATAGAAGCAGAAATATGCTTATCTGCTGCTCCACTTCCTCTCTTCCATCACAACGCCAAGTACTCTCTCCTCCCTGATTTCCTTTCTTTCTTTATTTTTTCTTCTTTCTCTTCTTCTTCCTTAGCTCCTTTCTTTCTTTTCTCTTCTTCCTTCCTTTCTTTCCTTTTCTTCTTCTTTCTTTCCTTTCTTTCTTTCTTTCTTTCTTTCTTTCTTTCCTTTTCTTCTTTTCTTCTTCCTTCTTTCCCTTCTTCTTTTTATTTCCTTTCTTCCTTTCGTTGTTCTTTTCTTTCTTGTTTTCTCCACCCTGCCGATTGGAGTGGCATGTCCAAGCAATGCAGTAGCATGTCGGATCCATATCTTGTACCTTTGTTGGTGTTTTGCTGTGTTAACACTGGTGCACCATGGAGAAATGAAGAGTCTGGGTATCATAAATCCTAGTTCTTTGGCAAGTTGTTCTGATATAATTTACTGGGCAACATGATTTGTCACCTAGAATTTAATGTTGATTTCTGAAAATAATTGATAAAAGGCATAGTGCTCAGTACAAATATTAGTTAGTTGACAATGTTGACCTTGTATTGATATGATTGAAGCATTTAAACCTTCAAATAAAAAAAAATGGATAAAAATACTCAGTTTCATTATTACTATTTGATATTTGATTAGTTATCTGAATTTTTGCAAAACAGGACACTTGGAAAATGAGAGACTAGAGAGTGGTCTTGTGCAACCTCTTCTCGTAAATTCAAAAGAGAAGCAAGATGAAGATGGAGAGCAAGATTTTGACGACAGTGAAGAAGCCTCTGAAGAGTCCCACAGGCCTGCAACTTCTATTGCTTCAGCCTATAGACTGCTTACACCATCAGTGAAGGTTTGACTTTTTACTCTAAATGTTACTAAATAGGTGTTGCTTTTAGACAATAGCAATGTACTCACTTTTCATACTGTAACATATAATTTAATAGCATGTGTCGCATCTATTTATGCACGATTTTATGCGTATATAACAATAGACAAATGCAGAAAACAGCTAGTATGTTAGATAAAAATCAGCAAGCAACTAATGGTAGTTGTTTAGTCCCTAGAGTTGTCATGAAGCATTATCAGAAGAAATAACAGTTTGGGGGTCAAAGAAGGGTAAGAAATCGCTCATATTCATGTGCTTCTACCCTTACAAAGGCATCCTAAAATCTAATATATAGTCATAATGTCAAAAATCATCCTCTATTTCAAACTTGAAATGGAAATATTAAATTAGATGAGTGACAATGGAGGCATCGTGAATTGATCTTGTAATCTGCATAAAGGAACACGATGCCAGAAGAGGAACACATGAAGAGGTCATGGTTGTGTGACATTCTTGGTGAACTAACATTAAGAATTACACAGTCCTTGAAAGAGACATGAAGTGCAGGATCATAGTAAATATTTATACTGATGGAAGGAATTATCATATCAATTCTATATGGATATGAAACATAATTTGCTACAGAAATCCTGCCATTGCTTATTATTGAGAAAGTTTATCTTGATTTGGTATTTGTGGTCTATTGGAACTGTATTTGGGTCTGTTGCAGAGTCTTGGGTTTGTTAGCTATAATATAAATAATCATGGGTTTGAACATTATAACAATAATTTGAGCCGTTAAGTGAAGCATTACATGGATGCAGATAAGACTGCAATTTTATAATATCAATCAGTTAAGGGAAGCAATCAGTTGCTCTACAACCTATGCATGTGCTTAGGAAATTGGATTGGAGGAATGGCAGCAGGATTATATCTAGGGTATAGGTCAGACATGGTGGAATACAGCATTTGAAGAGGAATGATCCTTGGTAGCAGTGGATGCTGGAAGGCCTCATGTATTTTTTTATGGTTGTGCTTATCGACTTGATTGAGAAATGGTATCTTAGGAGGTCAAGTGCAAGTTAGTGGGATCCCTACACCAGCAAAGCGAGAATGATTAGGAGAGTTAGTGTAAGTAACAGGTGAAGCAGGCTTTAGGGAAAAGAACAAGGAAAAGAATTCCATGAGCCTAAGAAAGATTTGTGCTTAACATTCTTGATCAAAGTACATGTCTGATGCAGAAATGAGGACTGAAGTGCCCCTTGAAGAGTGAATTTGTAAGAACCTTTGGCCAGATAGGAATCATAGGATTCTCTCCCAGTGTTACCTTGTTTATATTTCTGTGTTAAGAAACCAAGAATATCTGAGGGTATTTACCAATGGGACTCTATTTCAGCATGGAATTCAAGGAAACCACACTGATCATGCTCTTGGAGAGCAGACTTAATGTTGAGAAGATGTTCTTTAGCAAATATTGTGAAATTGCTGTTTTGAGGTGACCAATAAGAAGGAAAATGGATACGGAAGAGATTAGGCTAATTTAGTTATAGCCTAGACATAGAACTAAGGAATGGAGGTGAAGATGAGAAGTGCGCTTGTGATCTTTAGCATATTACGTTTTGCCAAACCACATTTTGCCTGTGAGAGTTAACTCATAATTGCTTAAAATGGAAGCCTATGAGGATATAATTCTTGAAGATTTTTCAGGTGAGACTTTGACAAGTTTCATTTGAATGATTTTCTTTTTTTTTTTTGGGTTCCTACTGTTTCTCTTTTCTGGGGCATAAACCATGCTGATGAAGTACAAGAGATGTGGTAAAAACTGGACTTATATGACTTGATGTTTTGGTAATTTGCAATCTCAAATGAAACAATATTATATTTCCTATTGCTGCTTAGCCAAACAAGGCCTGAGTCTAGATCCATCAGTATAGTTAGATGCTGATGTCAATAATTAGTAACAGACAGGCGGCATGTAATTAGACAGAATACTTAGAGATGCAATAACTTGGAGGTTAAGTGTGACGTTACTGCCCAGCCCTTCCAACTTCTGTACACATGCCAAACTGCGTTGCTTCTTCCTATCTTGTTTGCTATGAAAGACTTCGGCAATATCAAAATCATTGAATTACTGAAAATGCGAAGATCGTGGACAAGTTTGAAACATAAAAGACATGAGCATTTGCTGATTGACCACCTCTATTATAGGGTGGTGCAATGGATCAGGGTAGCATGGTAGGTGAAGGAGATTGTTGGCAATGTAGATCCAATTTAGAGGAGGGATGAATGTGTTTTGTATCATTAGATCAAATGTAGTGCCATGGGACAGGTACAGATGCAGGTGCTAGGTGTGGTAGATGGTTCATGACTCCTTCATGTGCCCGAACTGATTAGTTACTTATGACAACAATCTTTGAGGAAGAGACTATATAAGTGATTTTATTGAGATGTTGCAGCTTCATATGTTTGTTTTAGATTTATTTTGTGTCACAAGAAATGCACTATGAAGTGCCAAAGTTGGCAGAAGAAATTCTTTTATGAGCAAACCATGAAGGAATAACAAACAAATCAAGTAGATCATCATGATGCTTACCCAAAGTTTTCAATTACTTTGTTCATTGGTCAGATCAAATGACACTTTCATGTCAATAGGATCATGATGGAGCAGCTGGCCTCGGAGTAGCTTGATGTAGCATCAAGGAGCATTAAGAGCTAACAAAGCCTCTTGGAGGCCTATACGATCAGAGTTCATATCTGGGTTCTAGGTTGCAGTATTTTGCAGTTATGATTTAAAATTGCTTTTTTATTTCAAATTATAAAATTCTGACATCTATCTAAAAATGCCAATTCCACTTTGTTATGTAGGTCCATTTTCTAAGATATTTTCCTATTTTTGAGATTCCTAACAACTTTGGCATTTTTCACTCTGTAGTGTGTTAATCTTTATATAAAGAAGCTAGGGAATTATTTATGGTTACATGTTTTCCTAATTTGGTTTATTTGTTTCTGGAGGTCCAATTGTTGGTCTACTTCATGCTCAAATATGCAATGGAGATTTTACTTTCTGAATCAAGTGTCGTAACCACATTATACTTTAGTTGGTCTACGAGCACAGTGGCCATTTTTCTAGCAATCCTTGGACTGACAGTTCTTCCTGTAAATGCCATTGTTGGAAGCTACCTTACCAACATGTTTGAGGACAGGTAATAATAAATGATATGTCATACTCGTCATTTAAATTTTAAATAATATTAACAATAATGAGGACCTTGTTTTGCCACTATTGATTTGATGATATGGTTGTATGTTATTATGTTTTCTTCATTTGTATAGGCATATATAACTGGTTAATTGAATTATTGGTTAATGTTTTAATATGGTTTCTGGTATAATATTTTGCTTAATTTTTTCCATATATTTTCTCCTGTCTTCTATATGCTTTATGAAATATTATTCTGTGAAATAATTCAGCATATACCACATTTATATTCCACAGTAGTAATAATTTTTGTAGCAATATCAATTATCAAATGCTATACGGATCTTGACATTTGTAATTTCTGGAGTTTTAGCTCGGGTTAGTGAAGGTCAAGAAAAGCTTTCTGTTTATGGGTTGGTTATAGAACTCATCAGTCTGTGTGGAATAATTCAACACATTTCCACATTTAAATTCCATAAAAATAATTAATAGATTTATGACCCACAGTAATAATTATTAATAAGTTATTGCAGAACAATAATTATAAGAGTATGTTTATGTTTTTCATTTCATGAATTTGATATTATCTTGGGCATTTATAATCATAAAAAAGTGTCCATCCAATCTGGCATTTGTAAGTTCTGGATTTCTACCTCTGGTTACTGAAGGGTTCAGAGAAGCTCTGTAGTTAATGGTTGGTTATGGAACCATATTGGATGCCTAACCACAATTCTGAATCCACTATTACATATTTGCTCTAGTTTTCTGTAGAATTAATTAAGTACACTGGGTGAAATTTTCATCAACTACAACAATGGTCATATTCTTTGAAGAACAATGTGTATGTTTAAAGTGTTGTTCATTGCCTTTTGACCTATGGTACCGTTTAATTTCTTTACTCTTGTAGTTATCCATATGATAATCCTTCAAAGAAAACAATTGTTGTTTACCTACGTTGTACCATGTAAAATTATTTGGTTCATTAACCACTTCTCTTTTTGAAACCCGGGTCAGATCAGATTAAAGATGACTCAGCTAACCTTGAAGGGCTCCCATGATCATGTATTCCTGATGTCCATAAAATAGAATGAAAAGTAAAAAGAACAATGAGGATAAATGAGAACATAAATGTGTTGAGATAATCAGTTAAATAAAAGAGAAAAATAAAAATGGAAGAGAAAAGAAAGGAAGATGGCTTAGCCAAAATAACAAGTGAACACTCCCAAATTCTGTATTAATGATTTTTGCATGACCACCTATTTTAAGTGGCAGAATCAAAGTTTAAAGTGCCGGGTATCAGAATTTGTATTCATAACTCAGTGGTATGTCGCGGCAAGGCATGCCTCCATGTGCTATTACATTAAAAAATGAGCATACCATTTGTGTTCGTAAAATGGTATTTGTACAGTGGGTATGTTTGTACTAGATCTTATAAGTATATCATCCATGAACCAGTATGCACCAAAATTTAAGTCCTTAGTCTGAATGACTAGGACAATATGTGATTGCATTTAGGGCGTATTTGGTTCGTGACCGGTATCGGAATTGGAATCAGAATCAGAACGGATTGGAATGAGAATCAGAATGGCCATTTCCTTTGGCGGTGCTTGGTTCTCGATCGGAATCAAAATTGGAATTAGAATGGATTGGAATGAGAATTGGAATGACTACATCCCCCGAAGCGTTTGGTTCATGACCAAAATCCGAATTGGAATGAAAATTTGAATCCATAGGGAAGAGTGGGGATCGAGTTTTAGGTAGATTGGGCCATTCCCTTTCCATCCTGAAATCAGAATCGAAATGGAACTCTTCCCAACTAAGTGGCTGAAATGAGAGTCACCCATTCTGATTTTTATTCCAGACCTCAACTCTCCTCAACCAAGCACCCCTTGATGTGTTTGGTTTTGATTTTTGACCGGAATTGGAATCGGAATGGAATTTGAATACTAGAGGAGAGTAGGAATTGGACTTTGAGGGATGGGGGTATTCCTACTCCCTTTGGAATCGGAATGGAATGGGACTCCCTCAACCAAATGGCTAGAATGGGAGTCACTCATTCCCATTCCATAGTCCAACTTCCCCAACTAGACATGCCATAAATCTCCATCATGTCAAATCACCTCTATGCATGGTTAAATCATTACATATCTTCAATTCTCTCAAGCTAAAATAAACTTTTGACACATCTAGTATTGGAGCAGTCCTAAGCCAAGCCAACTTCTTGATTGTTTAGTTATTTGTAAACATATTGTAAGTGTAATATTGATATGACCAAGGTAACCAAAAGCTGAAATGGCAATCTAATTCCATATATTTGGTTCTCTCATGATAATTAGCAATGTGAATAGCTGCTTAATCATTACAGTAAAGCTCCATATTGTTGTTACTGATAATTTAGTATCTGATAGGTAATGTCATATTCTTGCGTTAACTCTTTCAGGAATAGCATGTGTGCACTGTTTTCAATATATAGATTGTATTATGAAGTTTAATTTAGTAGAAGAATTCTGAATAATTGAATTATGATCATTAGCTGATATGTTTAAACTGATAGGATGTTTAACTCTTATTCAGGACCTTGATGTCAAAATAACATTAGGAGCTAATGAACTTGAAGTTTATGGGCCGTAGCTTGTCCATACACTATTAAATATATAAACTACAGAACTTTTATGCCTCTCTGTCCAAATGTATAATGAACAATTTGTTTCTTAATACACATAATTTTGCCCATGCTTTCAGGGGAACCCTGTTTTTCTGCAAATTACAAGATATAATACTTATTTTACTCTCGTTATGGTTGACATTTTGCAGGCAAATCCTGTTGGCATCTGAAATTATGGTGTTGGTAGGTGTAATTCTAAGCTTCCGTGTCACAAGACTGTACTCCGTGCCACAATATATCTGCTCAGCACTCATCACCTTCGTCTCTGCTGAAGTACTTGAAGGTAATCTATGATTGATGATAACTCAGCATGAATTTCAAGCATCATTTATAGGTTATGTAGAAATGTTCTGGATGATTTGAAAGTCCAGATATGTCATAGATTCTCAAGGTACTCCATCTTTATTGTTGAGAAGTAACATTTCTTTCAACTGCTACGGCTGGAAGACTGTAGCAGGACAGCAGGAAGAGGGACATAAACGGGAGAGCTTAGAAAACAATATACTTCCAGTAATTTTAAACTACATTCTAGGTCATTTGAGTGCTGTTGAGCATGGATTTGTGGTTTTGGGTGTGGGTTCAATACTAGATGTTTCTCATGGACTTCTCACGACCGATGAATGATTACTATTGATTTTTTGTTCACACAGCATTCTTTTTGAAACCCATGCATTTTATATTTTACTCTTATCAATCCACATAAGCATCAACTGCATTTTGCTTTCCTCCTTGATAGACCTGCTTGAGCTATCTGTGCTGACAAGCAAAAAGTGAAGCCCTTTGTAGCTATCACTATTCATCTCATCTTTTTATATCATAAAGTACTAGCACAAAAAAAATTGAATTGTTTCTTTACCTGATTTAGTTGACTCAAAGACTTTCTCAAGTATTAGTCAAGTTTTGCATTTCAAGATAATGTGGATATTACATATAATAAACATTCAAAAGATAAAAATAAGAGTCGGATTCAGAGTCAACTCAAATTTTGTTTATTTGAGTTGATTAAATGCAGTTTTAACTGACTTTATTTGTTTTCAAAATGTAATTTTGTTCTTTTTCTTATTTATATGTACCTATTGTCTATACTGTCTTGTAAAGTTTTCTTTTCTTTTCTGCCTTTTCCTGAAAGTTTATTGTAAAGTATTTTAAAGTATGAAAGACTATAAGTCTAATTTAACTATCCATCCTTCTTTCTTTCTTTTTTTCTTTCTTTATGTTTGATTTTTTTCAGAGTTTTTAGATGTGTGCCTTTTTGTGTATGTGATAATTTGTGTTCATACCATTGATTAATATGAAAATAACAATATCTTCTGGTGAGACATTTAAATATTTTTTATAATTTTTGCATAGGTATATATGCCACTTTAACAGAATGTCACATAACTTACATATCATAATATCTATTAGGTGTCAAATTCTGATAAGATTAATACAGAATAATTCTGATCCAGTCATAGTGACATGATTCTAATCCCTCCACTCTGCGCTGTGGAAAGAAGAGCAAGGGCACTGTTCTTTATCTCATACCATGACTAATAGGAATATGTAATAATTTCAAAGTCGGGTAATGATAAATTGGTACATTATTGACCACATGGGAAGCTTCCTCCTCAACTTTTGTGCCCATGCTGCATATAGTGTAAATCATGAACTTCAATCATGTACATTGTAAATTGGATCAGTTGCTGTGGTTTTTCTGTATCTTGCTCGTTGGCTGCTTTCACACGGCACTGCACCTTATCACTATTGTTGTTGCAGCTGGAAAGCACCCAGCAATAATTTTAAGCATTGTTGGCTTTTACTCGTTCAAACATTTTTTTCATACTTCTTGTCTCACGAGCAATACAGGGTCAATCTATCCCTTCTTTCTCAAGTCATGTCATCCCGGCTTGCCCGTGGTACCTACAATGGTGGCTTGCTGTCAACCGAAGCTGGGACCTTGGCTCGGGTGGTTGCTGATGGCACGATCACATTGGCCGGCTACTTGGGTGAAGACCAGCTCCTAAATGTCACCCTGCTACCTTCCCTGTTGATCTGTCTAGCTTCCATTGCTGCAACCTTCTTTACATACAACACTATGTATTGATAAAGCGTGCTATTTCCAGTTCTCACATTATGCATTAATAAATAATGCTCATTAATTGATCCACATCCAATTAAGGCTTTAATGTAATTCATCAGCTGCCATGTTCTCCAAGAAGAGAATGGCTCTTGTTTTGTCATGGTATTTCTCAGACCATCCACGTTATTCTTGTCCATGGTCTTGTTTGATGCCCGGAACCTCTGTGCCCCCAAGAGCCTTCAGCATGTAACGAAGAGCTATTCTTGTGTCGTGGGATACATCCCCACGGGGGAGTGGACGCTGCAAAGTTACGAGGGTAGCAGAGGTGGAGGGAGAAGGTAGGCGGTTGCATCTCTGTCCCGTGGCGATTGATTACCTGAGTAATACCCCGATGTTCCTTGCCGCATCGGTTATTCGCCGCATGCTATTTTTATGTTTAAAACTGTATAATTTATTTTCAGACTTTTCTTTGTCCCAGCTTTTTGATCTTAAAATTCTGAAGCATGTTGTCTTATTCAGTTAAGAAAAGGTGATAAAATGTAAAAAGACATGTTTTTTGTGATTCTCATCGGTAATTAAATTTTTTTCGAGGAAGTTTTTTCCAAGGGCTTGTATGATTGGGATAACCTAATAAGAAAAAATAAATCTCATGTTACATTAACATGACCAGTGGACGAGAGAAATGATAAAATAAATGATAAATTTTATATTATTTTAAGATAAATAAATATTACTAGAGATGGTTTTTTTTTTCTTATACTAGATTATCGAGTGGAGGTAATATAAAAATATCATATTTTAATAAAATATACTTATTTATATTATATTAATATTATATTAATTATATTATATAATTAATATATTTATTTATATATCAAGATATACTAAAATTTATCTAAACAAAAATATATTTTGTAATATATGTAATTAATATAAAATATTTATTAATTCATGTAAATATTTGAAAATTTAAAAGTGTTATTACTTGAATAATTTATTTAAGAGTATTGTTGGAAATTTGGCTATATTTTCATGTAAAAGATTACCTCTAACCAACAATCATCATCTTTTTCTAAAATTTTTTCATCAATCAAATGTTGTAAAATTTATTTTCTCCTGTAATTATTTTTTTTAGATCAATAATTTAATCATCAAATTACTTCATAATTTGATATATCCCAACTAAACAAACTCTAACTAGTTGTAATGCATGTGGTTACTAAAAGTACTTAATGGAAATGCAGGTGAATCACGAACTTGCATCACTTACCTGATTTCGTACATCCCTCTTTTATTTGTAAGTTTTATACCCAGAAAATCTGCTGTTTTACATCCGATAGTCCAAATCATGAAGAATATCACATAAGATACAGATTGTATGAGTAATTGGGTGGGCAGAGAAGAACGGCGTAAAACAGTTTTCTTTAAGAATGTGGAATCATCCCGCTGTTGTTTCCATCATTTTCTTAACTACGAATTATAGTCATTTTTCCAGAAGACATGTAAGTTTAATTGTAAAATAAATAATCCATAATATTTGTATACACTAAGATACTTCAGCAAAGAACAAAATAAGTCTTCTTATTCTTGATTTTAATGCAAATCTAATACATGTTCAACAAATAAAATAGCTAACCTTGACGTGATATGACATGATCATGCAAATAGATATTCATACATGAATCTCGATCCCATTCCAAAATTTTCAACCTAAATAATTTGGGTAAATAAACTTGGATCGATTTGGTTCCTTATCTTTCGTCACTAGTTTACTCCTTGATTTTAATTATTTTTAAGTTATGCTGAGTAGGAAATTTTATCTTTTTTGGGTTGGTATAGAAACTTTCAATTTAAATACAATGCAAATAGGGTTGTCAAACATACAAGCTACTTATGAGCCAGCCCGAATTTTGCTATCATACTTAATATTATTTTATTAAAATATAGCGGATATCTTAACATCTACCTTACGAGGGTATTTAGAAAATTTTGTTTGACATCCGTATTTTTTATTATGTGTCTAAATGGTGTGGGACCAAGTTGCCTCAACCAGCTTAGGGCCGTCATCGACAATCTCCGCCTCTCCTCAATTTCGTCCACATTTGCAGTGGCAACGATCCAGCACCCACCTCTCCATCCTCGACCACGATCCAGCTGTCCCCACCCTCAACAATGGTCCCTCTTCTTCTTTCTCCTCCTCTTTATTGATAATGACTTGACACCCCTGATCCCTTCTCTTTCTCCAACCTTGATGATCAGGGCCGGTCCTTGGGCAGGTCAAACTGGGCGACCACCCCAGGCCCCACGCTCTGTATTGATGTTCCAATGAGATGCAAGAATGACTTCTATAATATTATAACAAGAAAATAATTAAATAGGTTAATGATGGATTTTACATGCTACTTAACGAATATATCTATAGAAATTATTGCACGTAGATTAATTTTCAATGATAATTAATATTTAAATATGTTAATTTTAATAGAGAAGGTTCTATTTTTCATTTGGCCCAGATCTAAAAAATATCAGGATCGACCCTGTTGATGATGACCCAACTTCCCTCTTCCTCCACCCTTAATAATGGCCTAGCCCCTGCCTCCCTCCTTAGCTTTTTCTCCGTTTACGATGGCAACAATCCAGCCCCCTCCTTCCCTTCCTTCTTCTCTCCCCTCCTTTATTTGGATCCTCGACCTTCCTCCACTGCCGATACCACTAGTTGAGTCCTTCATTGTCATTGCAATGCCTCCATTCTCCCTCTCTTTGTGATACCACGGTAGGTATCGAAGCTAAAGAGGGAGAAAGGCGCTGAAGAAACCTTCGACCTTCAAATTAAATATTTATCAAATTTATCAACCATTTCAATACCAAAATTCTTATGAAGTTTGAAATATTTACTGCACCAATCACATATATTTGGCTAATTGTTGGCGGATAAATTGAAATCATTTATATTGAAAAAAATTGGACGGCCAAGGATAGACTAATGATAAAAAATCAAAAATATCTTTAGATCACCGCACATAATTGCATGATCTTATCGCCCTCTCTTCCACCTTTTCTTCCGTTATCCCAATCTCTCTGTAGCTTCCACCATCACTAGGACTCGTTTAATTCGTGAAAAAAACTTTTCTCCCTGAGGAAATAATTTTTGAGAATAAAATTTTGACATATTTGATTGATCAGAGAAAATAATTTATTACAGAGTAATTTATATTTGATTGAACATCTATTTTTCTGAAAAAACTATGTCAAATACCTATTATAGCCTTAGTAGATACAAGACCGTATCTTTTTGCTCCTAAACTTTATTATAAATATTAATTTTATATTTATATTAATATAATATTAATATATTATAATATAACATTATACCATAATAATTTATTATATTAATATAATATTATATATTAATATTATAATAATATAATATTAATATTTAATATAATAAATTTATTAATATAGATATAAATATTATATTATATTAATATAATTAAATATTATATTATATAAATATAAATAATATTAAATATAATAAATATTATACTATTAACATTAATATTATAATCATATAAATATTAGGATAATATGAATATAATATTATATCATTATTCGGTATTTATCCTAATCATCCATTAATATTTATAAAATCTTAGCTATAGATCTTAAAAGGATATTTTGAAAAAAATATCACCATATTCCATCCCATGGAAAGTGCAAAAACTTACCTCTCCCTTGGATTTCCACCTCCCATGAAATGTAGGAAGTGAAGAGCTTTTTTCGTTCTCTCTTCTCTTAAAACTCCAACCAAACAAAAAGTTCTCTCTTTACTTTTCAAGAATTATCTTTTTAGGGCTGAGCACTAAACGGATTCAGTTGGGTTGAGAGAAAACTTCATCTGATCGAACCCAATCGAATTGAAGAAAATTCAACTTACTGCCGATCGTTTATTATATATAAATTGTTTGAAACCAAAGTAAACGGTTTGTAGTAAGTTTGGATGGATTGTGTCGGTTTGGGTTTCAGTGTTGATCTAATATTGATTTTAAGTTTAATATTGGTCCACTTAAATTTATTTATTTATTTTTGATCAATTTAATGTAAAAATGTTTAAACCTTATAAGTTATAAAATTTGTGCTTATTGTTGAACCTGTATAAAACAAAACAAAAAAAGAGAAGATTTACTCATCTGAAAGCAATTCCATTTAAAAGCTTCTATTTTAGACTTGTCTCAAATTGATGTATTTTTATCAATAATTTAATATTAATTTCTTCATGAATCCAATAAAAGATACGGTATTTTTTGAATGAAGTATTGAAGTCTAAACAATGCCGTCTCAAAATAAAAGAGAATTTATGAAATACTATATTGATTAAATTTGATTTTATACGAATTAAAATATAAAAATTAAATTCGATCATAAATAATTTTTATAAATTTTAATCTGATTATATCTGATTTATATCTTTCAATTAATCGAAATTGATATTTATTAAATCAGATTAAATAAATTTTTTAAATTTAATCATTTATATATATATATATATATATTTTTTTCTTCCATTTTCCGTCAACCAAACGAATCCCCGGTCGCTAACGCCACGTTCACCTGTTGCCACTGCCCGCGAGGTCACCAATTCGCCGCAACCGCCCACCCACCAACCTCTTTTGCACCTCCTCGTTATTATTGGCCCGTTCTGTCTCCTTCTCTCCAACCCTGTCCTTCACTCCCACGCATCACCATCTTTTACAGCCCATGCATTTACTCCCTAAGACGGTAGATCACATCAAGAATTATTTAAGGTATTCCTTAAATAAATTGGTGACATGCTCAACGCGTTGCCATAGTACCGTCCGTCATTTAATTCTCGCATTTGAAGAGTCCAACTGTTAGCGGACGCAGTCCAACCTCCTCCACCTACGGACAGCTAGAGTCACGGTCACTACGAGGCATTTGCTTGGTTCCATTTTCCACGCTTCCTCTTCTAGCAGGGCTCCGCCCCTTGGATCATGGGTAGGCAAGAATCAAATTTTTGGTGTGCGGGTCAGAAAATTTCATGTAGGACGGATTTCCTATTTTGTTATATTTCGCCGGACATCCATCTTAAAGATAAAATTTAAAATAAAATTAGAATAGAATTTCACCTACTAACAAAGTCTTTTACCCTTATAATTTAAAATAATAATAAAAAAATCATGTGCTTGAAGAGTGGTTATTTGCTCGGATTCTTCTTTTCCTCGTGAGATCTTTTCCTCATCCCTGAGTCTTTTGTTCTCTTGAGATTA
>KE504911.1:421454-432273 GCA_000441515.1 Elaeis oleifera
GCAGCCAGAGCTTCCTCATCCATCTTTTGTTTCTCTTCTTCAGATAATGTGGCCGGCATCTTCTCCTTTCCAAGTAACGCCTTCTGCAACCCCTACTGCGTCAAGATCGCGCGCATCTTAACTTGCCAGATACCGAAACTAATATTCCGATCGAACTTCTCGATTTCGAACTTCGCAGCCATCTGTAATCCTTCACAAAGTAGCAAACGGAGCTTGTGTGCAGACAGAACGAGCGATCTGATAACCAAGTTCTGATACCAGTTTGTTGGGATAAACTCGCACACAAACACAAATAATAATGCCACTGGTACAAACGAACACCAGAATCGCACCTTCAACACAGAATAAAAAAAAATATAGAGAAGAAGAAGAAGAACACACAGATTTACGTGGTTCGGAGATCAAAAAGGATACTCCTACGTCCACGGACGGAGGCGAGAAATTTTCACTATGTTAGAATGAATAGTACATCAAAGAGAAGCTTTTAATCTCTCTCTCTCTCTAATTCTCTCTCTCGTGAAAATATATTAGCGGAACAAGAGGAAGAATATCTCTTGAAAGAATCAAAAAAAGAAGAAATCCCGCTGCATTGCCAAAAGAGAGACCCGCGTGTGGAAAAAAAAATCCCACTGCATTGCCAAAAGAGAGGCTCGCGTGTGGGGGGTTCCTTAACCGCCCCCACCAAAATCGTGGGCAGAAACGGAAAGGAGAGACTGCTCTGTTGACCGAGTTAACCTGACAGGTTTGATGAAGAAGAAGAAAGGATGCTGATGGAGAGCCTCTCTTTATGTATATGATTTCTTTTTTTTTCTTTGAAGTTACTAAATTATCGAACTCTATTGGTAGTAGGAGTTCCATTCCGATTAGGTTTTTGGGTTTCGCACCAGAGGAAACATGGTAAACTACGAAATCCAATCCATACAATATTCTTTGGTACCTGCGTCAAAGAGTTTTTGTTTGTATAAAAACTTGGCCTACATGCAGCTAGCGTTGACTATATCTCTACCATTTATATTGGAATGGCCTCTACGACATTGATATGGAGAAATTATTAGTGAACTAGATCCACAGTAGATGGATGCCAAGGAAAGGGGAGTGACAACTGATGCAAGCAGCGGTTCGGATAGTTTATCAAGAGATTATAATTATTTTCTAGTTTCTACAAGAAGTGACATGAGGATTACTATTTATCTCTGTATATATTTTGGTGATTAAAACCCACACCGACATAACATATAATTAAATTAGCAGTGGCCAATCTAGTCAAACTAATAATTTCTCTATTATTGCTGTCAAAGTTAGGTGACAACTAATCTCACACGTGGACAGCAAACTAGAAAGAAGATACTATATTTAAATGCTAAAATAGATGACTTCGCCTCCCTCACTTGACATGACACATCAACTACGTACTTTGCCACAAGGCAGACCCTCAAGGGTTCAGGTCGTATATTCCGTGCAAAAGATCCTCTAGTCCCTTTCTTAATTCCATCCATTTGTATAGTTCTTGAAGCGGTCATCATGTTATCCAATCGTTGATGTCGCGAATGGTGAACCATTCTTTCATGCAAAACATAAACCTAAATCCGACCCTCAAAATGTAAGGTTCAAGATCATCTATCAGGGCATATCTTTGCCTCTGACGGGATAAGTAGGTCTCATCGTTATCCAATAGGAGGTAACAACGTAACATCACATCCCTTGTTTCTTTGATAAATGAAAATTTCATTATATATTTTCAAAAGTTTTATTGCAATTGCTTGCCCGTAATGGAGCCAAATTTCTACTAGAAAATCCTTGCGGCCGACATGTGGCAACACATGTTTGACACATGCTGCCAACCGACAAATTGTATAACAAGCCTCTAAATCTATCTGAAAACCACATTGCTAAAATTCCCTTCCAGCTTTTTATCTCTTTACATAGTATTGTTCCATAGAAACCAACTCCTCTGCGGTGTGAGCGATGCATCATGCTACGGTGCATTGTGCTGGCTGTCCATTGCACGATGAACGATCAATAAACAATGCATACTGTGTATACGCACAACCGACGCCCGTATGCTCATTGTTTGCTGGTTGTCTATCCGATATGATACACCGCATGCTATGATGTACCATTGAGGATCCATGCTCTTTCCGATATCACGGACTTCACCGTAGGACACCTCCAAAGTTCTTGCTTGAAGATAGAAGTTTAGTTCTTGCTTGAAGAAGTTTAGGTGGGTAGCACTAAACACTCACCTGCCACTTTGAACGTCCATAAATACCGTTCCAATTTTTCGGATGCAGCAAAGCTACGGTAAATGCCGCTGCATTGCCCAAATTTGCATTGAAAGAGTGATATGAATGAGCCCACCGCACTAAAATGATGGAAGCGGGTTCCACTCTCTCCCTCTTTTATTTTGGTATACCGTATACTTACCGACTGTGGAGTAGCTAGTGGTTACATCTGTTTCGAAGCCTCACGCATTCTGCATGGAGACAGCGTTCAAGGAGATTATCTTTATATGAGTATGGCCTCATCCGGTGGTTAGAGTAGAAGCTTCCACTGGCGAGAAACCGGAGCTCATCTTTGCACTTGACCATTCATGTGACGGCGTTAACACCTTCACGGCATCCAGAGACCTTTTCTTTCTCTATATATCTAGGCTTTGCGCGCAACAAAGAGTCTGAAATCTTCTTTAGACTTATTCTATTCCGTGCACCCACGCTTTCTTTAGTTGGTGGTAGATAGATGGCATTTGTCCTTTGGAGATCAGCAGCAGCAGTACTTAGTCTCTGCCTTCTGCATTTCTGCCACTCGGAGAAAGGTTTGTATCCTTCGGTCTCTTCCAGCCAGATGAGCAGTCTAATAGCATGTATCCAATTCAACCGTTACATTCGAACAGTGGTGGACTTGTTTTTTTTTTTCTTGTCTTTTCTTTTTTTTTTGGGGGGAAGTAACTGTACTAAATTGAAGTCTTATGAACTCGCTCTTCTTCTTGACTCTTCTCTATGAGCAGCGCCAAATTATAGCTTTGTGAAGAGTGCCGAGCATGCTCCACCGATATCATACTATGACTACATCATCGTTGGCGGCGGGACGGCGGGCTGTCCTTTGGCCGCCACCCTCTCCCAAAAGTTCAAGGTTTTGCTTCTAGAGAGAGGCGGCTCCCCCTATGGCAACAAGAACATAACCAACTTGGCCTACTTCGCCAACACCCTTGCCGATGACTCCCCTACGTCGGTCTCGCAGCGCTTCGTGTCAGAGGATGGAGTCATCAACGCACGGGCTCGTGTGCTTGGTGGTGGGAGCTGCCTCAATGCGGGGTTCTACACACGAGCCAGCCCGCAGTACGTGCGGAAGGCTGGTTGGGATTGGAGACTGGTGAATGAGTCCTACAGATGGGTAGAGAAGATTGTGGTATTCGAACCACCTGTGCTTCAATGGCAGTCAGCTTTGAGGACGGGCTTCTGGAGGTCGGCCTGACGCCATTCAATGGATACAGTTTTGATCACATATATGGGACTAAAGTTGGGGGAACCATATTCGATATGGATGGGCACAGGCACACTGCTGCCGATTTGCTCGAGTATACGAACCCGGGTGGGCTTACAGTGCTCTTGCATGCCAGAGTGGGAAAGATCGTGTTCAGGCACAACGGTGAGGTTTTGCTTAACATGAGCATTATAATGTGCAAAAGCATTTAAGGGGTGCTTGGTTGGGGAACGGAGGTTTGGAATAGAAATTGAAATCGATGGTTTCCATTCCAGCCACTTGATTGGAGGGAGTTCCGTTCTGCTTTTGATTCAAAGGTGGAATGGGAATAGCTTAATCTATCTAAAACTTAATCTCCCTCTCCTCTATGGATTCAAATTTCAATTTCGATTTCGATTTTTGTCATGGACCAAACACTTCAGAGGATTTGATCATTGCGATTCCCATTCATATCCATTCCGATTCTGATTTCGATTTCGATCACGAACCAAACACCCTCTGAGGATATTTGGCTACTTGGACAACATATTTGCATGATATTTTCATTCTTCTATATGGATAGGAATTGGTTAAGAAATAGAAAAATGAAGAAATAAAAAGGATTTTTTTTTCCCTTAATATAATACCACGATAATGATAATGATATTTTAGATTGCCAAGCTAGCTTTTTATGTGCATGATACTCACCATTTATGATGCACTACTTTGTCTTCAGGAAACAAAGGCCAGTAGCCCATGGAGTGGTGTTCAGAGACCCGGCAGGAACCAAGCACAAAGCCTACCTGAAGAAGGGAACAAAGAACGAGATCATACTCTCAGCAGGAGCCATGGGGAGTCCTCAGCTGCTGATGCTGAGTGGCATCGGCCCGAGGAGCCACCTCGAGTCGCTGGGCATCAGGGTGTTGGTGGACCAGCCAAACGTCGGGCAGGGCATGGCAGACAACCCCATGAACGCCATCTTCGTCCCTTCCCCGGAGCCGGTCGAGGTTTCTCTCATTCAGGTCGTCGGTATCACAAAGTTCGGGAGCTTCGTCGAGGGGGCCAGTGGGTCCAATTTTGCCTCTCCCACCTCCGGCGAGCCTACGAGCAGAAACTTTGGCATGTTCTCTCCTCAGGTGCTTACTAAAAGAGCTTCACAGTCCTTTTCCTGGCAGCCTACGTTATTGAACGTTGGTGAGGCTGGTTGGTCTAATCATAGCAGTCCATGCACCGTGATTCCTTTAGATATGGTGGACTTTTATATCTAACTTATTTTTTTGCACCTCCCAAGTTTATGGTGGACGGCTATGATTGATTGATCAGCTTCCCTCTCTACTGCGGGGAAGAAATTTAAAAATTGAAAATGGAGTGCTCGGGCCACCCTCCCGCGGAGCAACATTAAGGTGAATTAAGCTAAGGATTTATCTCAACCCAGGAGAAACTCAAAACATGATAATGATATGCCAAGATCTCCTTCAATATATTTATATCATATCAATTGATGTTGCTCGATATCTAGGAAATCATCAATTTATATAAAGACGAAATTAGGTCCTATGTTTAGGACACACTGTGTTGATGAATGCTTGATGTAGATAGGAACTGATGTATTGGTCGAATTGAAAGACCTCGCTCTCACCTAACGTCAAAAGTTTTCTTGAAAGATTTTCCGGAAAAAAGAGAAAATATAGGATTTATTTAACTAATTATGTTACATCATTTCTTTAAAGAGAAAAACCTACACAACCTAGCTAATAGTGCACCAAAAATGGCTTGAACAGAAGGGACTCAATGGGCAGCATAAGGGCCAAACCCAGTTGGTTTCAGTTTCACCCAACTGGGCTCATATTATTCTGCTAACATCAGACATTAAATTGGACTTCAGTCACCTTTTGTCGGCCTCTCATTGGATCAGGCCGGCTCAAAGCAAACCAACTTCTACAGCTGTCAAAAAGGAGGCAGACCTGGTCCTATAGCCCACACTAGATTGAGCTTCTGTAGTTGTGGGCTAAATTAGGGCCTGAACACAAGTTCGAGCTCAAAAATTTTAAGGTTGAGGCAAATCATGGGGTCATCCCTTCTGACTAACATGGCATTCCTTTATCCTCCAATTGTTCGTGCACCTCATTTGTTGCTTCCTTGTTTCCTGAAACTTGGGTTACAAGAATTTACTGCCCTAGTTCATTTTTTTTTTCCCCCTCTCTGAAGTAGTCTCTTAATGTTTCAGACATCATTCTAAGTTCACCTCCTAATTTTTGGTTGCATCTGCAGACTGGTCAACTATCCACGGTTCCACCCAAGCAAAGAACTCCTGAAGCCATTGCAAGAGCAGTCCATGCCATGAACAATATTGAGGAATCTTCTTTCAGAGGTGGATTCATCCTTGAAAAGGTCGCTGGCCCCTCTCTAGGGGTCATCTTGAGCTTCGCAACAGGAATCCAGACGACAACCCATCGGTCACCTTCAACTACTTCAAGGATCCCTTGGACCTCCAAAGATGCATCAAAGGCATTGAGACCATCGAGAAAGTGGTGCAGTCCAAGGCATTCTCTAGGTTCAGGTATCCTTACATATCGATAGAAGCGTTGCTCAATATGACGGCGAACTTTCCGACGAACATGATTCCAAGGCATGACAACGATTCCAAGTCCTTGGCACAGTACTGCAAGGACACCGTGATGACCATTTGGCACTACCATGGGGTTGCCAGGTTGAACGAGTCGTCGATTATGATTACAAAGTTCTTGGTGTCGATGCACTTCGAGTCATCGATGGATCCACGTTTAATTCCTCACCTGGAACCAATCCACAGGCAACAGTCATGATGCTGGGAAGGTAAATATTAATATATTCCTTCTTCCAACTTTAATTGTTTAGCAACTTCATCGTCATCGCCATCGCCATCATCATCATCATCATCTTTCCTTCTTCTTCTTCGTTTTTACCTTGTAGGAGAGTGTTTTGTGCCAAAGTCTGAAAATGGTCGGCCGGTTTGGTGAGAACTGAGACGTTTTTTTGCGACGTGTTAACATTTTCAAAAGCCTCATATCATGTGTTATATATATTATGGAATCTCAATTTCAAAGAAGAAAATATATTATGTAACAGCATTAGTACCATTTTTCAGACATTATTAAATCCTTGCAAGCTTTAGAGTAGTGTTACTGCAATAGTAATTAGTAAAATTTTCTGTTTACAATTGATGCTAGGGTAATCCACTAATCAAGCTTATCTAGTCATAACTTACAATTTTATTAAATTTTATGGTAGTTGAGTTTCTAATTTACTTTTCTTTCCTGCAAAATAAATATTGATTTTTAAAGCATGCTCCGTTTGGACTTTATTAGGTATATGGGAATCAGAATCCAAAATGAAAGGTTGGGAACGCATGAAGCGGAGAGCAAAGCCTGAATGCTTTTCTCGTGCGGAAGAGGAGTTCCTGGGAGCCTATGCGTTGGTATCCCTTAATATGTTCTGAGGAAACATTGAAAAAAAGGAAGTTCTCAGGACTACTTTGTTTGAAAAATATGGTCCTTCGGATTGTTTGTTTCGCAGTGAATTTTGAAAAGCTATCATATGCCTAAGGATCAATCCTTAAGTGTCGACAATGCAACAATTGCAATGGAACTAGTTTTGTAAAATTCTCTTATTTCGTGGAAAGAAGTTTGTGTATTGACCTTTTTAACAAAATTGACTCGGTTGTGAACAACAAAGTCTTTTCAGATAATAGTTTCTCTTTCAAGCAACAAGTTGGATATTCAAACTTGGATGGGTGCAATAGTGAAATTACATATAATCGAACGGATAACAAGTGGAACAAAGATGATGTCGCCTTTGTATATCGCCTTTGTTTAACTCTGGTTCTCTTCAAAAAGATAAGGGAGGCCAAGCCCCACTAAAAATTGGAATGCATACATTCAAAATCGAGGCCAATCTTTTGGTGGTGGCGGTCAATCTTGGTTTCAATTTTCTATTGTTTGTTATGGTCTCAGTTTTTGGTTTTAATAGATTTTTCTTCAGTTCAGTAAGAGAAACTTCTATTTTTTCAGAGTGAAATATAGGTGGTGTAGTTTTTTTTTTTTTGTCCTAGTCTTTTGAATTTTTATAGTTTAGTGGAGGTATACTCCTCCATGTTTCTCTATCTACAAATATGCAATCCTCTTGAATTTTTCAAAGTTCTTCAAGAATAGTAGTAGCTCATAATTGATCAGAAATGATTGGCTCTATAGTTAATTAATTTCATCCTAAGAAATGGCTAATTAATTTGGGCTAGACTCCAGAGTGCATTTTTCCGAGAAGTGCTACTGGGATCTTGCCTCCTTGATGGTCTCTTGATCTTTTTCCATGTGAGGAGAATGAACAATTTGGCTTGCACTATTTTTTTGATGTAATTGAGTTAGACTATAAATTCTAGCCTTCCTTTCTGAGTAGACCAATCTCAACTGTCAAACTGCTGG
The DNA here is from genome assembly GCA_000441515.1 of Elaeis oleifera. Taxonomy (NCBI): domain Eukaryota; kingdom Viridiplantae; phylum Streptophyta; class Magnoliopsida; order Arecales; family Arecaceae; genus Elaeis; species Elaeis oleifera. The sequence continues at coordinate 429,371 of KE504911.1, forward strand.
GGAAAATGAATGAAAGTAACTTAGACCATCATTAGTGCGGAATAACCGAGAGCCTATCTATCACCCATACGGACTTATACCACTGTCAAGATCCTGTCCATGTAAGCGTGGGTATCTAAGATGCTGCATGCTCATGGTTTTGATCCACTTCACATCTCTGTTGAAAGATCATGTGTGAGATTTAGTTCTATGCGGAACAGTTGTCAAGTTTGTAGCATTGGACTTTCTGTCTCTCTCAAAAATTTCATGCACTTGGATGACATGATTTGTGTTGTTGGATAATAAATAGACCCATGTTCTCTTCAAGTAGTAACCATATCAATAATGAGCAACTTTTGCTCACATTCAGAGGACAATATATGGCAGAAGTGAAGAGAGAATAATCTTACAAGAAGGAATCGATGTACCATGACCCGCTTCCACTCTGTCTTTACCACCGTATCTCTCTTTCTTTTAGACCCGGAGTACCGCACATTTTAAAGAGGTCAAAAACTATTGAAATGAGCTGTAGATCCTTTGATTAAAATATAATCGTCTTATTAGAAAAAATATATTTATATAATTTCTAAATTGAGTTCATAAAATTAATAAAAATGGCCTTTTTGGTCATAGAGAAGTATTCCTTCTTCCTTTGAAATCCTCATCTTCATCTTCTCTTCTACTTTTTCTGTTTTTCAATATGATATCAGAGCACTCTGTTCCATGAATACGCTCTATTCCGCCTCATCTCAATCCCTAAACTTCTTCAACTGCCGACCGTCCGCACTTCTTCAGATCTTTTCAAATCTTCCCCGGATCCGGCATCTCCCACACCCTGCCATTGCCACCGCTGTTGCTGTTTCCGTCGCTGCCGCTGCCGTCGATGCCACCGATGTTGCTACTGCCATCGACGCCACTGCCGTATCCACCCGTGAACCACGGGATTGAGAACGGAAGCCGCTGACCCCTTCTCATTTCTTATTAGGTGCTGGGTCTTGTTCTGGAGTAACAATGGAGCGTCTTTTTGGAGTTTCTGAATATTATCGAGGTGCCTTTCATGCAAGCAGATATTCGATATTTTTATTCATCATCTAAGTTTATCTCAGATCATTGGTGAAAAAAATTCAAATACCTTTTCTTCCTCAAGATTGTTCTTGTTTACTTAATCATTTAAGTGTTTTGTTTTGACAATGGGTGATAAAAATTCTTTAACCATGGAGGATTTAGAAAAGTTAATGGTTAGGATGATGGAATCTCGTATTGCGAGTAGTGAGTTTTCAAAGATCACCTTCGAAACTAATCCGATCAAATTGGATGGGCTGGGTACCTACTTAAGTTGGACGCGACATGTTCATCTAATTTTAGAGTCTCACAATCTTGAGGGGTTTATAAGTGGTACTGTAAAAAGGCCAGAAGGAGATGTGATAGCTGTTAGACATTGGAATTCTAATAATTCTCGGGTGGTAGCATGGCTCCTTGCCTCTATGGTACCAAGTGTTGCTCATACGATTGAGACACTGACGAATGCTTATAAGTTATGGCAGGCTGTAGCCACAACTTATTCCTATAAAGGCAATAATATGCATGCCCATAAGATCCAACGAGAGCTTCGGGGATGTACTCAGAGTTCCCGATCTGTAACAGAGTATGTTGGAGAATTAAAAGATTGTGGAACGATTTTGATTTTTATAGTCCCTTTACTCCTACTCATCCTGATGATGTTGATGTGTTCCGCAAATGGATAGAGCGTCAACGCCTTGTGGATTTTTTGGATGGACTAAACCCAGAGTTTGAGTATCGACGCTCTTCTATTCTTAGTACACAGGAATGGCCAACTCTTGATGAAGCTATTTCCTTGGTTCTTAATGAAGAAACTCGATTAGCCACTATGTCTTCTTCTACGAACACAGCTATACGATCTGTACTTGTGGTACAGCCAACTACTTTTGGAAGCTCTTCTCCTATCAATTCTACTCAAGAAACTCAGCCTCGACCTTGTGGGGTTAAGATTTGTGACCACTGTCATAAGCCGGGCCACATCAAAGCTTACTGCTATGAGCTGCATGGTCGTCCAACTAGAGGCCGTGGTCATGGAGGTGGTCGTTCTGATAGAGGCCGAGGTCAGTATAATCAAGCTCATTTTTCTTCTATGGGGGATTTATCAGTCGAAGAAATGTAACTTTTGAAAAAATTCAGATCTGGTGTAAATATATCTAAAAGCAGCACTTCCACAGAAGATTCTTCAAACCAACCAACCAGTTCTCTCTATCAGGGTAATTTTGCCCAAATAGGTATCGATGATCAAATTCATGCTCTTAACTGTAGTAATTTTTCTCCATGGGTAGTTGACTCTGGAGCATCCAATCATATGACTGGATCCTTTAGAGATTTTGTGTCTTATATTCTCTGTTCTGGTCGTGATAAAGTTCGTCTTGCTGATGGCTCCTTTACCCCTATTTCTGAGAAAGGATCTATCAAATATACCTCCGAATTACCCTTATCATCTGTTCTACATGTCCCTAGATTTTCTATCAATCTTCTATCCATTAGTGCTATTACGAATGATCTTCATTGTGCCGTAACTTTTTTCAAAACACATTGTGTCTTTCAGGAGCCAAGAACAGGAAGAAACTTGGGACTGGCATAATGCGTAATGGGCTCTACTATTTGGAGGGAGGAGTGTCCGGAGGCTACTCAGAAACCAGTTTGACAGTTTCATCCTCACAAAAGGAAGACCTGTTACTCCAACACCGCAGGCTTGGTCATCTTCCATTTACTCTCTTAGCTCGTATGTTTCCAACTATTTTTGAATCATATAATAAAGAGAAGTTTGTATGTGTCACGCCCCGAACCCAACACCCGGATTGGATACGTGATGGCCGCACACTCCTTAGAGCAAGCCCTAAAGAATATGCAAGGCCCAA
>KE504911.1:448426-459505 GCA_000441515.1 Elaeis oleifera
ATGGATTTGTGAGTGAGCGGATGCATAGATAGAGTACCATTGATATCTGATCAGAAGATTGAAGAAATTTAATTGTAATTATGCAAATTTTATGAATTATTATTGAAATTAAATATTATGATTGATAAAATTGTAATGATTTAATTGTGCCTTGTATATTCTTTAGGACTTGCTCTAAGGAGTGTGCGGTCATCACGTATCCGATCCGGATGTTGGGTTCGGGCGTGACATAACCAAACAACTAAATATTTTGCCCGAGGTACATGTCTGATGACCGCTTCTTTTGATGTTCTGCATATAATTGTGAAGCGTGCAGTTTTTTTTTTTTTTGGATTGAAGTGTGCAGTTCTAATTTAGGCACGATCCATATCCTTAGAGCAAAACTAAAACCCTGCCTGGCCCCAACTGTTCATTTGTGTTGGATTAAAGATCCAATCCAAACTGATCCAACCGGATAGCTAGAGAAGGGTGGTCATGTTGGATTAAAGTCGACGACACCAGAAACTGATCAGATGAAGAACCCACACGAAAGGATGTGGAGCAGTGAGTCTCAAGCTGCATGCAGGTAATGCTTGGTTATTATGTTAGTCTCTCCTTGTGTCATCTTTTCCACTAAAAATAAAAAGTCGTAATGGAGAAAAAAATTTATATTTGAGGTATTAATATAATATCGTTTCGCCAATATATTATAAGGGTACTATAGCCCGTATGTTCTGATGATTGAGAGCACAAGAATTCAAGCCAAATTACTTTTGCAACCAAGTCCTCTTCATTAAAAGCACTAGAACCGTATCATTTTTTTTGGGTTTTCCACAATATACCCAGAGAAGTTCAACCTTTTTAAGTGATTCAGAAGAGTCCAGCAACTAGAAGTGCCCCATTTCAATATAAATAAATATTAAAATTTATTTCAATCTGATAGTGATAATCCAAAATAGAAAGTAGTTTTGATTTAGTTTTGAGTTGATAAGCTTTGATAAGCTTTATCAGAACTCATTGAATTTTAATTTTGATTAGTTGTTTGGCATTTTTATCTCAACTAAAATTTGTTTGCTGGTTTGTTTAGTTGTTGGTGGGTCTTAATCCACTTGGTTTGCTGAACCTATAAAGAAGATGGGTGTAGTAAGAGAGAAATATATCATCTAGTAAAATACAAGTTTATTTATTTTATCCCTCTTCCAAATATTTGTATATTCTCTGTTCTAATAGAATTAATATCAGAGCCACGTGAAGGAGAGTTGTGAGGGCCACCATGAATAGTGAGGTGTGAGAGCCACTATTATCCCGCTCGTGACTAAAGATTAGCCATGGCAAATTCAAGTGTTGCTAATGGCTCGTCTTCTTTGTCCTTATCCATTTTAGATGGGAAGAACTACAATAGATGGAGTATCCAGATGTGAGTGCTCTTTGACTACCAAGATATACTTAATATCATGGAGAACGGAGTTCCAGAAGCAGGAGGACAAAGCATAGAGGCGCAGTATCGAGATGCTAAGAAAAAAGATCGTAAGGCTCTCTACTTTGTTCACCAAAGAGTTAATGATGTGATTTTTGAAAAGATTGTAGGAGCTACCACAACAAAGCAAGCTTGGGACATCCTTGAACAAATTTTCAAGGGTGTAGAAAGGGTGCAGAGAATAAGACTGTGGACCCTATGAAGGCAGTTTGAGTTGCTGCAAATGGAGAAGATAGAAACTATAGCAGCGTATGTGATCGGAGTCCAAACTTTATCAAATCAGATGAAGACAAACGGTGAGAATATGGAAAAGTCTATATTGGTAGCAAAAATCCTGCGAACTCTCACACTCAGATTTGATCTTATCATCACTACTATTGAAGAAACAAAAGATTTAAATACTATGATTGTTGATGAGTTGTCAGGCTCCTTAGAGACTTATGAGCAACGGCTTAATAAGAAGTTAGAAGAAAGCCGCTAAATAAAGTCTTCCAATCTCAAGTTTCGATCAAAGATGAACAGAAGAAGATGGCAGACAATAGTCTTTGAAATAGATCTCATGGCAGAGGAGGATGACGAGGTCATGGTGGTGGTAGAGAAATTATGGAGGCAGAGGTAGATCTAGCAATGAATCAAAAATTATGGTGGAAGAGGTAGAGGATCATCGAGGTCGTGGATATGGAAGAGGTAGGTATGACAGATCTAATATATATTCAGTGTTATTAATGCAATAAATATGGTCATTATGCTAGTGAGTGCAGGTCAAAAAATCATATTCAACTTACAGAAAAAGCTCAATTCATCCAAAGAGATGGAGCGGATCATACTCTGTTGATGGTATTTCAAACAGAGAGAAGCCCAACTATGATACCTAGTATCTTGATACAGGTTGCACAAACCATATGATAAAGAAGGAAAGCTCTTTGTGGAGATAGATGAATCGGTCAGAAATTAAGTCAAGTTTGCAGATGACAGCACAGTGCCAGTCATAGGAAAGGTAAATTTGATTCAGTTAAAGAATGGTGATCATCAATATATTTCAGATATTTTTTATGTTTCGAGTATGAAAAATAGTTTGCTGAGCATCTGGCAATTACTTGAGAAAGGATATGAAATGCAACTTAGAGAATCATTTCAGTGTTTTTGACTAAAAAGGTAAATCATTCTTAAATCTCCTTTGACAAGCAATCGTATGTTTAAAATAGATATTAAGAATGATGTTTACCATTGTTAAATGCAATTGTAAATGATGAATCATAGCTATGGCACCTTAAGTTTGGTCATTTGAATTTTTAAGTTTAAAATTGCTTGTTCTGAATAATATGGTGAAGAGTTTGCCTGTTATAGATCATTCTAATCAGTTATGTGAAGGATATATTTTTGGAAACAACATAGGAGGTCATTTTCAAATCACAATACATGGAGAGCAAGTAAGCCACTTGAACTTATGCATTCAGATGTGTGTGGACCAATGAACACTACTTCACTTGGAGGAAGTTTTTATTTTCTAACATTTGTGGATGATTATAGTAGAAAAATTTGGGCTTATTTTTGAAAAGAAAATGAGAGATTTTTGATGTATTTAAAGAGTTTAAAATATTTATGAAAAACAAATTAGACACTCTATTAAAGTATTGAGAACTGATGATGGAGGTGAGTGCACTTCTAATCAATTTGTAATATTTTGCGTACAACAAAAAATTAAACATGAGATCACCATTCGATACACTCCACAGCATAATGGAGTTACAGAAAGAAAAATATGATTATCATGGACATGGCAAAGAGTATGCTAAAAGCTAAAGGTATACCTAATAACTTTTGGGCTGAAGTAGTTTCTTGTTCAGATTATTTATTGAATAGATCACCTACTAAGAGTTTGCAGAATGTAACTCCTGAAGAAGCTTGGAGTGGCTTTAAGCGAAGTGTCAGGCATCTCAAGGTATTTGGCTCTACTGTTTTTGTTCTTATTTCAGATGAACTTAGAACCAAGCTTGATGATAAAAGTGAGAAAGCTGTCTTTATTGGTTACAAGCCTGGAAAGCTTGGTAGATACAAATTATAATCCAAGCACAAAGAAGGTAATTATTAGTAGAGATATAATTTTGATGAAACAGGTGCATGGGATTGGAATATGGAGAAGGAACTAGATCCAAAAGATAGTGGTGGAAGAAAGTGAAGATATAATACAGACACAAACACCTTAAGATGCAAAAAATAATAAGCAAATTTCTATTCAAAGACCCCATAGAGCTCAGCAACCACCTTCAAGATTACAAGACTTTGAGGTAACATTTGATAATAATGTTAATGATGATGGAGAATTGGTCAACTATGCTATGTTTGCAGATTGTGATCCAATTAAGTTTGAGGAAGCAGTGCAAGATGATAGGTGGGTTAATGCAATGGAGAAAGAAATAAAGGCTATTGAGAAAAACAATACTTGGTAGTTGACTAATATTCCGGCATAAAAGAAAGCAATTGAAGTGAAGTGGGTTTTTAAAACCAAAACGAAGCCAAATGGTGAAATAGAAAGATATAAGGCAAGATTAGTAGCAAAAGGCTACGAATAGCAGCCAGGAATTGGCTACCAAGAGGTATTCTCTCCTGTTGCTAGAATTGAAATAATAAAATTTTTTTGCTGTGTAGAGCTACTGAAAAATTCATTAAATAGATGTGAAGTCGGCCTTCATAAATGGCCCTCTTGATGAGGAAATCTATGTCAAGTAGCCCAAAAGCTTTATCAAGCAAGGGAGTGAAGATAAGATGTATCAGCTCAAGAAGGCTTTGTACAGCCTTAAGCAAGCCCCCCGTGCCTAGAACAAGAAGATTGATAATTTTCTACAAAAAGATGGCTTCGAGAAGTGCCCTTATGAATATGCCCTCTATGTAAAGAAAAGCAAAGGTGATATTTTATTAGTCTGTCTATATATTGATGATATGATTTTTTTAGAAATAATTACTCTATGATCAAGGACTTCAAGCTTGCTATGAAGTCAGAGTTTGAGATGACGGATCTTGATTTGATGTCTTACTTTCTTGAGATTGAAGTTATCCAAGGTACAGATAGGAGTGTCAGAAGAATATGCTACTGAGATATTAAAGAAGTTTAAAATGTTTGAATGTAATCCTGTGCAAATTTCTGTGAAAATTGGCAGTAAATTATCTAAAGTAGGTGATAGTTCTATTGTGGATCCAACTTATTTTAAAAATATAGTTGGAAGTCTGAAGTACCTAACATATACTAGACTTGATATCACTTATAGAGATGGTCTAGTTAGCAAGTTTATGGAAGCACCAAAGCAATATCATCTTCAAGTTGCTAAGAGGATCCTGCAACATAAAGAGCACTCTAGATCATGATCTCTTCTATTCAAATGTTGCAAATAATCTTATTGGATATTCTAATAGTGATTGGGGAGGAGACCAAGATAATCGAAGAAGCACTATAGGGCATGTCTTTATGTTTGACTCAGCGGTAATTTCATGGTCTTCTAAAAAGCAGTCAGTAGTTGCTCGTTCAACTTGTGAGGCTGAATATGTAGCAACAGCTTCATGTGCATGTCAAGCAATTTGGTTGAGAAATATGTTGAATCAGATTTATTTAAAGTGCAAGGTCCTACCAAGATCAATGTCGATAATGTCTCTACTATCAACTTGGCCAAGCATCCAATCACTCATGGGAGGAGCAAGTATATCGACTTGAAATTTCATTTTCTCAGAGATGAAGTCAACAAAGAAGAAATTGAGCTTGTCTATTGCAAATCGAATCATCAAATCGTTGATATCTTGACCAAACCTTGGAAGTTCGAGACCCTCATCAAGCTCAAAAAGAAGATGGGCATGACAAGCATAAAGATTTTGGATTAAGGAGGAATGATAGTGATAATCCAAAACAGAAAGTAGTTTTGATTTAGTTTTGAGTCGATAAGCTTTGATAAGCTTTATCAAAACTCATTGAATTTTAATTTTGATCAGTTATTTGGCATTTTTATCTCAACTAAATTTGTTTGTTGGTTTGTTTAGTTGTTAGTGGATCTTAATCCACTTAGTTTGCTGAGCCTATAAAAAAAGATGGGAGTAGCAAAAGAGAAACGTATCATCTAGTAAATACAATTTATTGTTTTATCCCTCTTTCAAGTCTTTGTACATTCTCTGTTCCAATACAATCTAGTATTCAACGAAGTCAGACTTGCATCTAGTCTTCAAATTGATCGAGCCACTTAAAAATAGTATGAGAGCGGTTTTGGGTACTCGAATTTGCTTTTAGCACTCACCAATAATGTACTTGGAGTCAACACCATCAACACCGAGGCTGGTTCCTCTACTGTCTAGTTCGGCATGATCCATCACCAGAGGGGATGCATTCGGTTTTTTTTGGATGAGAGGGTTTTTCTCTTGCGGGTGAAAGAAGAATTCACCTTCCTTTGCGGATCCACCATCGGATTACCCATCGGCCGCTTTGCAATCTCTCCAAGCAGAGAAATGGCATAGATCGGAGTGCTTTGAGATATGTGCGGTGGGTCTGCGAATGGTAGATTCATACAAAGGAAAGTGAATCCTTCTTTCGTCAGAAAGATACAAAGCCCTATCCTCCTTTGAGGGAAGGATTGAGGGTGCCAAGTCGCGAACTTTGAAATACTCGGCAAAATACAGCTTTAAGCTTCAATTGGACGGATGAGACCATCAAATCAAAGAAACAGTCATACAGATGGGCCCCGCCTCGACCCAAATGTTGCCTTGGATGACCTGTTCATGTGAATTAAAAACCGCAGCAGCCTTCATTGACAAGGGCTCCCCAGAAGGTGGTCTCCACAGGGGACTCAGCCCTCTTTATTCTAGAGTTGATCAACAGCGAAGGCTTTGGCCCACCTTGTTATTTGTACCTTCTCTCGTGCATATGGACAATCAGATATTGTCCAAGCTCAGAGTCGGTGAGATGTAGCATCATTTGACGATATAAACCAGAGGGAAGCGTCAGAAGACGAGTAAGCCTAAAGAATTCATGGAATAAATATGAGCATGCGGTCAATCCAAACTGTAAACTTTTCCATTGATTAATACTTATGTTGCATGGTCTCTATACTCCGAACGTTATTTTTTTTTTTTGGGTTGTCTGAGATAATGTATTCAGAACCATAATTGACAGTATAGAAAATGATTTTAAGGAAGAATACACAGGGTTTAGTAATGAAACTTTTAATAGAACCAATCATGACTTGTTATACTTGAGAGAATAATGTAGGTATTTACCGAGCACGAGCGAGCGAAGTAGAGATCATGCTTGCCTAGCTTTATCCAGCAGCGCCAGACTAATCTCTAAATCAAGTCGGTCTTAGCAATTAAAGTGATAAGATGGTTACCTAACCCATGAACCATCTCAAGCATCAACTGACAAGGTCTAAACCTCCAGTGGGACCCACTGCTGGTGGCTATTTTAAAGGCCCTCTGAAAAAACGTTCTCGCGTGGTTGATGCCTGCTATCAACAAATTATTGCTTTTGTTAAAGATCGTGAATTTCTATCATTTGGAAGCACAACCAATTAATTGACCATAAACAATGGAAAGAGTATTAAAAGCCCTTTAACAAGGATGAAAAATATGGCAGGTCATCCTAAAGAAGAAAAAGGCCAAGCTTGAAGATATCGTAGAGAAAGACCAGTTGCGTAATCTGACCTGTTCCATGACAACTAATTGATAGCAGCCACCGGGCCCATCCATGAAACAAAATATCCTACAACAAATAAATACGTGAAGCGACCACCAAACAAGATTGATAACAAGGAACACCACAGAGAAGAAGAGAGAGGGAGATATTAGAAAAAGAATGCTATCATCTTGCATGAGAGAAGCCTCCCATGAAGTCATCAGTGGTTGTTTTCCACCACCTTCATTGAGCCCAAGAAACCAAAGAAGCCTCCTGCTAGCACTGCTAGGTCCTCGTGCTTAGATTTTTCCGTGGCCGCTCTCTCTCTATTCCCAAGCATCCAATTCACAAACCATGAATCCCTGCCTTCCCTTGCAGATGCCGTATTTAATTTCAACAGAGTGTATCCAAAGCATGCTGAGAGTGAACAAGCCGATCGCATCAGAGACAGCGAGTACTACCACCTCTCCACTCTCACCTGCCTCGACTACACCGGGATCGGGCTCTTCTCTCATGCCCAATTTCACTCATCAACTTGTCTCTCTTATCCTCCAACTCGGCCCTCATCATCTCTTTCACAACCACCTTTTCAGCATCGCTCACAAGCCAGCAAGCTTGAAATCTCTGGTGCGATATGGGTATCAAGAGACAGCTCTGGAGTCAGCAATCCGGAGAAGAATAATGGGATCCCTCAACATATCAGATGATGAATACAGTATGGTTTTATTGGTAGTAGGGCTTCTGCTTTCAAGCTGCTGGCAGAATCCTATCCATTTCACTCCAACAAGAGGCTCTTGACAGTTTATGACCATGATAATGAGGCAGTGAGCGAAATGGTGGAGTGCGCCACAAAGAGAGGAGCCAGATTCACGTCTGCCAGCTTCTCTTGGCCAAGTCTTAGAATTCACTCTGCAAAATTGAGCAAGATGATCACAGAGAGCAAGAAGAAGAAGAGAGGCTTGTTTGTCTTCCCACTACAGTCTCGGTTGACCGGGGCCAGGTATCGTTATAAATGGATGAGCCTTGCACAAGAAAATGGCTGGCATGTGGTGCTGGATGCATGCGCACTTGGGCCGAAGGAGATGGATGCCTTGGGGCTTTCTCTGATCCAGCCAGACTTCATTGTCTGTTCTTCTTTAAGATCTTTGGAGAGAATCCATCTGGATTTACGGGTCTCTGTATCAAAGATCCAGCAGTGCAATATTGGAGGCCTCGACAACAACCACGAGTATAGGCTTAGTGAGCATCATCCCGCCGAGATGCCCATCTCAGATTGACCATGATACATCCAGTACAGAATTTGAGGTTTATCGCTCCATCAGCGCAGAAATCACAGGCTCATCCTATGGTCAATTACCTGCTAAGATCTCTGACGACTCTGCTCATTCAGATAACAGGTTAAATGACAACCATTTGTGTTTGAAAGAAAAGCAAATTGAGAGGCATCAGCAGGGTGAAGCCTCAGAAAGATGTGAAAGGATGGTTACTGGAGTAGGAAAAAGGGAGAACCGTCTGAAATCTTGCAATTAGATAATACCACAACCAATGCCAGAGAATTGAACAAGACCATAGAGATTGAATGCAGAGGCCTGGATCATGCCGACTCCATGGGTCTACGACTCATCGGTAACAGACTAAGATACATCATTGATTGGTTAGTGATTGCATTGATGAAGCTACAACATCCTCACTCAGAAAACGCCCATCCTTTGGTCAGAATCTATGGACCTCGAAGAAAATTTGACAGGGGAACGACAGTTGCGTTCAACGTGTTTGATTGGAAAGGAGAGAAGGTTGAGCCTACTCTTGTACAGAAGCTTGCTGATAGAAGCAGCATATCTCTGAGTTGTGGATTTCTACAGAACATCTTGTTCCCAGATAAAAATGAAGATAAGCATGTGGTCATGGAGAGAAGAGTCTGTAAGATAACAACTGCAGGTGACAGAGTGAGGGAGAAGACAGAATGGGGGATAACTGTGGTTAATGCTTCATTTGGTTTCCTCAACAATTTTGAAGATGCTTACAGGCTTTGGGCTTTGTTCCAAGTTCCTGGATGCAGATTTTGTTGAGAAGGAGAAATGGAGATACATGGCCCTTGACCAGAAATTGATTGAGGTTTGAAGAAAATGAAAAATAGCAACAGCTATCACACCAATTGTAACAAACTAGTGTCTTCATGTAGAATGTCATTTGCTGGTGTTATTTACTTTAGCCAATAAACCTCATTGTTTGCATCAACAATTTCTACAAAAAAGAATCATCCATCATATTGTTACATAACTCAAATTAGAAAATCTAAGATTCAGGCAGATTGGTCAAATGCTTTTGAAATGAGTATTTTTATTACTTTTTCCAAGAAGAAGGACAGTAGCCTACCATTTATTGATATCAACGCAATAATAGAATGGACAAACATTCAGTCTTAAAATCTATAAGATCAAACTGAAAGGCATCTAAATTTGTTTGAAGTATTACTTAGCCTAAATAGTAAAAGGATCAATGGATGCTACTCCAACATTATCCAGCCACGTTGGCAGCCCCCTCTCCCAAGCTTCCAAATGATCCTGGAATACAATCTGAACCATCTGTTAAAAACCCTCCAAAATGATGACCCAACCTACTGATTTATAAGGATAAAGGAAATTGCATAGGCTTCATGTTTCTTTGTGCCTCAAGATAAGAACACACCATATGGATGTTTCAATTTATATCTGGATGCCTAGCAGAAAACCACTTAAAAGGAACACATGCACACACATGATAGATTTTCTATGTGCTTGAAGGAAAATCTAGATCCCTTTCAGAATATGGTGCAGTTGACTGAAATTTAACGACCTGAAAGAGTTTGTTCCAAGAGAAAGGAAAAAAAAAAAGAGCTTCCTTGTGCTTGGAGGAAAATCTAGATCTTTTTAAGAACATGGTGCGGTTGGCTGAAATTTGACGACCTGAAAGATTTTGTTGTCTAAAACAATGGAATACATAATGAATAAAGAAGCCAAAGATATGATCTTTACCATTAGCTTAACAGGAGGCTAGTTCAGGATTAGATTTTGGTGTGTGGGCAGGAAAGTGAAGATAAAAATTAAAATACAGGGGAACTGAGGAATTGTCTGTATAGGATAATTTAAAATATCACAGGATGATAAAGCTACTTGTTTTGCTATTACTTTCGAACTAATGCATGAAATATATTGAAAAGAGTAACAACATAAAGAGTTATGCATTTAACATGGAAACATGATGCATTTAAAATAATAATGGTGGTAATAAAAATAAAGGTTGAATTGTGGTGAAGTGGAGGAATACTAGGGTGGCTGCAATACCCTAGATATCCAGCCATCATGACAGCCAAAAGGTGAACTCATCAGCGACAAACTTTGAATGACTTTCGTGACATAACTTCAATGCATTTAAGGAAAAAAATGAGTCTAAGATTTGATTTCCACACTGGCAGTCTCTTGATTTTTCAATTGTCATAAAACAGAAGATAGGCTGATAAAGCAGATATCGCAAAGATAAATGTATTCTTACAAAAACATGATTATCCACTTAACCCTTCACTGTTTAAAGTTTAAACGTAATGGTAAAAAAATAATTATAAATAAAATGCTACTGACATGGTCTCTGAATCAGAGACCAATCAAAGAACCATGATAATTAAATATAACAAACTTCTGTGAGCAAATCAATGACCATCATTGGTTCTGTGAGCAGCCAGAGATTTATGCATTCAGATCACTGCCATGGCATTTTAGATAAGAGAAATATAAGCTAGATAACACCTATATGAACAAAAAGTATAAAAGAAAAAAAAATCTGACATTATGAATGTACTTCTCTCCAATTCAAACTAGATAGTTGACAGCCCTTGCTCATCCAGTCTTCTTTACTGAGCACCCATAGTGGCTCATCCTGTCTTCTTTCTTAAGCACCAATAGTGACAAACATATTTAAACTAAATGCACCGCACCCCCCC
>KE504911.1:474541-513637 GCA_000441515.1 Elaeis oleifera
TTCCTCCTTCTCCTCTCTCTCTCTCTCTCCTCATTTTTATATTTCTAATTAATTCATTACTACAGTTAGATATATTACCGGAATAGAACACCCAAGCACTAAAAAAGAGAGTAACTGATGCCTAACGTTGTTCCCTTGCGGCTTGTGGTGTTTCATGTCTTGATGAATGCATGCGCTGATGCACCCTTCCTATTTTGGTGCAGCAAAGTTGGGATGGTGAGGGAGATCCATTGGCTTGTACCATTTGGCATCAATAACCATTCAATGCTACAGATCACTCAAATCAGGTAGCCCACACTGTTTCCATGTGTATCACCTACAGAATTTTGCAGCCTTAAGCACACGTATATACAAAGGCTAACCAGGTGCTGAAAAAAAAAAGAAGCATATAAACCGACATTAGTGGTACTATTATGGTAGATAGAAATTGGGAGAAAAAAATCCCAAGAGAGATGCCTGTCGTGCTGAAACTGGTTTAAGGCGCCAATGAAAGAGGATAACGAACATTGGGAAAATAATTTTTATTTTTATTATTATTAGGATAATTCAATCGATCTTCGATTCCGACTATAGATTGGCTTCATAAACACAGTATACTGATTCACAATCAATTGACCGACTGACAGTCAGCTATTCTCAACCATCAACAGATAACTATGACAACACAGTTAATATCCGATCGATGATCATCGGCATATCAGAGTTATCGATCGATGCTCATTTGAATCTTCACGACTACCGACATATAGTCGGCTTATTTTTTCACGATCACATAACGTCGGAATATGTGGAACCTATATATCTAACCGTTATAAATGGTTATCAGCTACGTGTCACAATCATTAGTAGGCATAAACAGCCCATTAACTCTATGATTATGGCCCGACAATTTAATGCCATAAGATGCGGGATCACATGCTCGACGGTTGCATGTGAATCACCTATAAAAGAAGATAAATGAATAGTATTGGTAAGACAATTCTAAACTGAGATTTTACCATTTTAAATATTCTTCATCTGCTGTTCACCACTCTCCACTGACTTAAGCATCGGAGGTCCCCGCCGGACATAATTTTGGTCAGTATGGACTTCATTTTGTAGATGCTCTACACCGACGATAGGCACAATAGGGGATTGACCGCAACAGATTCGTATACCAGGTAGGGGCGATACAAGTAACCATGCCAAAAATCAGAGCTCAACATTCAATAGGATCTGCGAGGCAGTCTTCCCATCGGGAAGATGTGCCTCCCCTACCTCCGTTGGCAGAGCCCAATTCTTCGCATCCTGTGGTTATCACAAATGCACAAATTGCTGCACTAATACAGCAAATAAAGGTATTAACGGAGGCGATCCAAAGCCTCCAGCAGCAACAAACACAACAGCAGCAGTAGCCGTCGGTGGAGGAGCCGGTGGCTCATTAGTGCCATCTAGACACAGCCGCCATCCACCACGACGTTCACCTTCCTCATCTTCAAATGGCAATCATCTCAATACTCTCATCGAGATGGGCAACTACGTTCTCGGCACTCCCATCATGCTGCCCATTCTTCACAGTATTCTCTCTCTCCTTCCCATGTATATAGTATTAGGAAAGAGAAAAGGCCGCGTACACCTTCTGCTTCTCCATCTTCAAATTCTTCGAGGGGTTCTACCCCTGGATTGTCCCGAAACAACGGCTTGATGACTACAAATGCAAGTTCAAAGAGATTGACTGCCAGCTTGCCCTACTTCAGGTGGAAAGTCAGAAATCTTTCAGTAATTATGATTTTCGCATTGTCCAATCTCTCTTTCAGTATATCCTAAATGAACCGATTCCATCTCGGTTCAAGATATTGCAGATGGAGCCATACGACGGCTCCACCGACCCGATCGATCATTTGGAGAGCTATAAGGCTTTCATGATGATTCAGGGGGCAACCGACGTCCTCTTATGCATCGGCTTCCCGACAACTATTTGAAAGGTTGCTCGAGCCTGATATTCCAGACTTCAACTGGAGAGCATTAACTTCTTTGAGCAGCTCGAGCATTCTTTCGTGGCCCATTTCAGTACTAGCTGAAAGGTGCCACAGACATCAGACAGTCTCTTCTCTATTAAACAAGGCGAGACAGAGATATTGAGAGATTTTGTGGCTCATTTCAACACAGCCACACTTGAGGTCAGGGACCTCAATGAAGATATGGTCATATCGACCATGAAGAGGGATATGAGGGGATTCAGATTCACCTATTTCTGGACAAAACTCTTCTTCAGACCCATGCTAAACTTTTAGAGCGCACATATAAGTATATTCGCGTGGATGAGGACGCTTCTGACCAACGCCAAACAAATGAAAAAAGTCAGAAAAGAAGCAGAAGAAAAGTGGAGCTCCATCGAATCAAGTTGGCTGACTACCAATAAGCAAGCTTCACCTCGATGATGGAGTCCAAAGCCAAGCAACTATGGCGGGTATGACTCCTATACTCCTCTTTCTACTCTCTGTGCGTAGATTTTGATGGAAATCGAAAGAGAGAAGTATCTTCGACACCCTCCACTAATGAAAATACCATCGAGGAGCCATGACAGGAAGAAGTATTGTCAGTTCCATCGTGATCACGGTCATGATACCGAATAATGCATCTAGCTCAGGGACGAGATAGAGGCTCTGATTCGATGAGGCTACCTCGAAAAATTCTGACGCGATCGTCGGACTCAACCTCCCACCGACCAACAATCTTAACCACAAGCTAAGGAGATAATTAACAATCGACCAATGGTGGAAGTAATCAATATGATCTCCAGATGACTAAAGAACTGGGGAGCAACTTTCGAAGAAGAATCGATGAAGAAATGATGATTTGATAATATAATTACTTTTTCGAAAGATAATGTTCGGAGAATACAAACTTTCCATGATGATGCTATCATTGTTTCGACGACGATAGCAAATTATGATGTAAAAGAATTCTAGTTGATAATGGAAGCTCAACAGATGTTCTTTTTTATTCGACCTTCTTTCGAATGCGACTACCGACTGATCGACTTAGAAGTATCTCAACGCCATTAGTCGGTTTCACTGGAGATGCAGTTACTGTGGAAGAAAAAATCACTCTCTCATTAATCATAAGAACAGATCCACAACATAGTACTATTCTATTGACATTCACAGTTATCCAAGTTCCCTCGGTTTATAATGCCATACTCGGATGATCTGGACTTAATGTCCTGAGAGCTGTAGTCTTAACATATCATCTATTGATCTGATTCCCAACAAGAAATGGAGTCAGAGAGATGTATGGAGATCAACAACTCGCCCAACATTACTTCCTCGTCTCCACACAGAATAATCAACCTAAAGACTCTTTATCTATTAATAAATTGGATTAAAGAGAAAATGAAGAAAGGAGTGAACCAACCTTGGTTCCATCCCGCTGAAAGAAGAAGATCTTAAAAAGATGGTCCAAATTTGATTGCAGTTGCCTGATTCTGAGCGGCAACAACTAATAAATCTACTAAGAGCAAACGCTTTCATTTTTGCTTGATCGGCTACTGATATGCCAGGCATTCCTCTGGAGATAATAACCCATCGATTAAACATTGATCCAAAAGTTAGGTCGGTGAAATAAAGAAAGATCTTTTGCTCTTGAAAAGCAGAAGGTCATCGATGAAGAAGTCGATAAACTCCTTACAGCTGACTTCATCAGAGAAGCTAATTATCTTGATTAGCTCACCAATATAGTGATGGTGATAAAAGTCAATAGAAAATGAAGAATCTGCATCAACTATATAAATCTAAATGAAGCCTGTCCAAAGGATAGTTTTCTTTGCCAAAGATTGACCAACTAATTGATGTGACTTCAGAATACCGACTCTTAAGCTTCATGGATGCTTTTGTAGGTTACAATCAAATTTGGATGGCATCCGAAGATGAGGAGCATACAGCCTTCATAATCGATAAAAGCATCTACTGTTACAAAGTAATGTCATTCGGTTTAAAAATATCGGAGCTACTTATCAACGGCTCATCAACAAAATATTCAAGGCACAAATCGGATGAATATGAAAGTCTATGTAGATGATATGCTGGTAAAAAGTCTCCAAATTTTTGATCATATTCGAGATTTGGAAGAAGCCTTCAGCACACTTCGACGACATCAGATGAAACTAAATCCAACGAAGTATGCATTCGGAGTAACTTCTGAATTTTTTTTGAATTTCTTATGTCACAACGAGGAATCGAAATCAATTTTTTAAAAATAAAGGCTATCATCAATATGAAGCATTCAAGTTTCAAGAAAGAGATACAACAACTTAATGGAAGGATCGCCGCACTCAGTCGATTCATATCAAGATCGATAGAAAGATGTTTGTCCTTCTTCCAGATCTTGAGACAAGCAAAGGGCTTCACATGGTCAGACGAGTGCCGATGGTCTTTCGAAGATCTAAAATAATATATGATATCTCCACCGCTACTTACCAAATTAAAGATCAGAGAAACTTTGTATCTTTATTTGACGATTTCGATTGAAGTAGTTAGTTCGATACTCATCCAGAGGATGAGAATCGAATTCAACGACCAATTTACTATACTAATAAGGTACTTTATAATACCGAATAAGATATTCAAGGACAGAAAGATGATCTACGCCCTGATCATATCAGCACAACGATTTTGCCCATACTTCCAAGCACATCGCATTGTCGTCTTGACAGATCAGCCGTTGAAAATAATTTTATACCGATTGGATACTTTGGATTGAATAAAAAAGTGGACAATAAAACTCAACGAGTTTGATATATAATATCATCCACATCCATCGATGAAGGCACAAGTTTTGGCTGACTTCATCATCGAGTATACTATACCTGATAATAATCTTAAGGATGAATCCAGCGACAAATAAAGTAATTTACAACTCCCGAGTCCGACTTAACATCGACGTGGGTGCTACATATTGATGGAGCATCTAATGTACAAGACAGTAGAGCTGATCTCATTCTCACCAATTTTGAAGGGATTGTAATGGAATATATCCTTCGATTCAATTTCAAAGCTTCAAATAACCAACCCGAGTATAAAGCACTCTTAGCCGGCTTAAAGATTGCCAAAAAACTTGACATTGACAATCTGAAGGTCTTCACCAACTGACAGTTGATTATCGGACAAGTTAAGGATGAGTTTGAAGTTCGAGATTTTGTTATGATGAAGTATCTTCAGAAAATGAAAGATCTTACGTTAACTTTAAAATATTTTGAGATCTTTCACATCCCATGAACAGAAAATACTCGAGTTGATGCACTTTTCCGACTTGCGACTACTTCATTCAACTCGCTAGACCGGATATTCATCGAATGCCTTGAATAGTCGAGTATCGATAAAATCAAAGAAGTGCTATAAGTCAATGATGAGCCAAGCTGGATGGATCCGATCATCTAGTACTTGACTGATGAAACTTTACTAGCAGACCCTTCAAAAGCCAAACGACTCAGATGGATAGCCTTGTAATATATTTTGATAAATGGCCAATTTTATAAAAGATCGTTCTCTCTTCTCTTACTGAAGTATTTGAGACCAGCAGATGCCGACTATGCACTCCGAGAAATTCGTGAAGGGATTTATAAAAATCACTTGGAGGGTAAATCTTTGGTTTATAAACTTTTACGACAACGATATTATTGGTCCATCATGAAAAAAATATAGCTGAACTTGTCCGAAGATGTGAACCATGTCAGAAGTATGTAAATATACAACATCAACCGACCAGTAAGCTAACGTCAATTGTTGCACTATGACTCTTCGCACAATGGAGAATTGACATATTTGGTCCTTTTCCTCCGACATCTGGTCAAAGAAATTCATAGTGGTTGCCATTGATTACTTCACCAAATAGGTGGAAGCTGAATTTTTGGCACAAATCACTGAAAGTAAGATGAAAGATTTCATTCAGAAGTCGTTCATGTGCAAATTCGATCTACCACACACTATCATCACTGACACTGGTTGATAATTCGATAATTAGAATTTCAAAGAGTTCTGTGCGAAATTTCATATTACGTAGAAGCTCATATCAGTCAGCTATCCGCAATCTAATGGTGAGGTGGAGGTAACCAACCGAATAATCCTGCATGGTCTCAAAATCAGACTGAATGAAGTTAAAAGCCTCTGGGTGGAAGAACTGTATCCAGTCCTATGAGCATATCGAACAACTCCTCGCATACTAATGGAAGAATTACCATTCAATCTGGCCTATAGAATAGAAGCGATGATCCCACTTGAGATTGGATTACCATCAACAAGAGTAGAACAATACAATGAGCCGAGCAATTTAGAATATTGAAGAACCGATCTAGATTTATTTCGAAAGTTCGACAGCAAACTCAAGTTCGGATGACAGCATATCGATAAAGAGTAGTCCGGTATTATAATGCAAAAGTTAACCGAAGGTCTTCCATCCAGGAGATCTGATTCTAAGAAAGATAGAAATATCAAAACCTCTGGACTAAAAAAATTATCTTCAAATTGGAAAGGACCCTACAGAATAACCAAAATACTTCGATCGGACGTATATTGGCTAAAAACTCTTAATGGAACAACTATTCCTAAGATCTGAAATACCGATAATTTGAAGATGTATTATCATTAAAGTTGTTCATATGTACAATGTTTAGAATGAAACATCGAATTTCAAAATCATGAAAGCTTCAGCCAACTATAAAATGACAGTAGATCGATAAATGAACGATCAATTCTTATCGACTGTATCTTGATTTTTTACTGTAAAAACCGACACTCTGACTATATTTCGACTTTCATCGTAAAAATTGGCTCTAGTCGAACAACTACTTATGCCGACTTAATTTTAACTAAGTAAAATATTATGCCGATTTGACTCCGATCGAATCAGAAACACACCGACTTGACTGCGATCAGTCGAAGGATATTCGGCTTACCATCGTTTATCAAATATCTAAATATACCGACTTGACTACGGTCAGTCGAAGGATATTCGGCTTATCATCGTCTATCCAAATACCTAAAAGATAAAGTATATCTATCGACATTCGACTAACGGATAAATTCTATAATAGTTATTACTAAACATTTGATTCGTCGATTGGTATTCGATTGTTCGACTATGATTCTACGATATTGGAAGTACACAAAAGAAGAGAGAATTTATACTTTGAAAATTTTTTTTTATTCATTGAAGAAAAATTATAAAATTAGATCAAAGTCTGATTACAAAATTTATCTAATTACAAAAAAAGTAAAAATGCTACACCGATCATCAATCATTTCTTTATCATCTTGCTCCAGCACATCTTCGATAGCTGGAGCATGTCCTGGTGTAGTCGGTGCGTCATCTTCGACTGGCGTCGTGCCCTCTTTAGTAGCTTCTTCTTTTGAAGCAGGAGGAACGATGCTGTTCAAGTCCAAGTCCAGATATAATTTATCGATCACATCTCGACCGTCCTCATATCCGACGTAGTAGGAAGCAAATCCGCCTTCGAGAATTTCTTCCTTGAATTCTTCTAAATTCTTGAAGTTCTAGACGGCTAGACTCATGGCATCCCTTACCGACTCAGCTTCAGCTCTTACGGAGGCCAACTCAGCATTGGCCAGTGCCAGCCTTTCTAGGGTGGCCCGATGCCGTCTACATTTCACTTCCAGCTCTTTAATACATCCATCTCTTTCTCTCCGGAGAAGATGGATGGAGTGCTTCTTACTCTTGATCTGATATTCGAGAGATGTGATGTTTTGATGAGCCGACTCAAGCTTGGCTTTGGAAGACTGAAGGTCGGCAGTCAGATGGGAGATTCTTTTGAAACTTTGCCTCCCGTTTAGTTACTGCCTGAAGTTGTTCGACGGTAGCAGTTTTCTCAGCATTGGCAGTCATCACCTTATGCATCCAAGACCGACGAAAGTCGGCGATCTTCCGATACCCACTCTCCAAAGCATGCATATCGTGTGCCCATTGAAAATAGAAGACAAATCAAGTCAGATCAAAAAAAAAGAGAGAGAAAGAAATGTCGAAAAATTGCCCTAAGTATCGTCGGGTAGAAGGAAAGAATATTTCGGCCACTGTCCGACTCTTCTTGTTCTCCCTATCAATCGGGAGAAGAGCAGCTTCAATGAGCCGTCTGGTCAATGTCGGATTGGCTAAGACCGACTCACCTTCGAAGATCCTAATGTCGAAGAGCGTGGGGAGGCCCGTAGATGATCTATCATCAGTCGAAGTGACTGGCGCCTTCCTCCGATCTCCAGTCGACAGTCGCACGCTTGAGACTGTCGAAAAATCAATACTTGACTACGCCCGAGATCGTTTTGCTGGAGGAATAGTCGATGCAGCCACAGACTACTGAGGTTCATCCACGATTGATCCAGCCTGAACCCCTGCTGATGGAACCGTCGATAGTTCTGCTGCAGCTCCTTTATCTCTCACCATCCCAGTTTCAGCAAACGATGCCTCAGTCAGAAGAAGTATTCTCGGGGCCGACAATGCTCGGACTGGCTTGGGAACTGTCTCTGATGGAATGTCGGATTCTCTCGCTGGTACCGATGGAGTAGCGACTTGACTCTTCTTCAGTGGTCGGGAAGGTCCAGCTTCAGTTGTTGCCTTCTTCTTGACAGCATGTGAGTGGATGTCGGCGACTGACACTCGTGCTTTTATCCGCATAGCTGCAATCAAAATAAAAGATCAGTACAAAACTCAGAAACAAACAAAAGAAAAGTGAAATGATCGACTATGTTATACTTAGAAAAGTTATCAAATTAAGTCCGGCATCGTAGAGAGCTTGTTCGGTCATCAGCTCTCACTGTGGTAAAACTTTCATATCCTTTAAGCGGAAGAAGTCTTCTTGATCAGTAGTCTCCATCCGACTATTCTTGTTGGGGCCAGTTCTCGGATTGCCCCAACACGAAGGGAAGCCCCAAGGAGCAGAAAAAGAAGCAAAGAAAATTGATTCTTCCATCCATGAATGGACGATGGAAGATCGGAGATAAAAGAAAGACTTTTCTCGGATTGAAGAATCATCAATCTTTGACCTTGGGATGAGAATGAAGAACAAAGAAAGATCGAAAGAGAAAAGATGAGATTCAGTCGGGATAAGCCGACATAACAAAGCAAAACTAATGATCAGTCGGATGAATTTTGGAGCCAGCTGAGCAGGACAGAGACCATAGTAATCAAAAAGATTTCGGACAAACTCTGGAATCAAAAATCGAAGATCGGCCCGAAGGTCTTCGACATAAAATGCGACCTGGTCCAGAGAAGGAGAGTTCACCCGATCGTCTGGATCAGGAGCAAAAAGTTGATATTACTCCAAGATATGGTATTGTTCTTGAAGCCGTTCAACATTGGGTACGGATAAAGAAGAAACTTTCATTTTCGGATCTGAAGAAGAGTCATCGACCGGATTCTCCGACCGATTATCTCGAGAAGATGAAGCCTTCTTACTGGCCATCGAAATGAAAACTAAAAAAAATCTTAAGAGAAAAATCCTAAGAGAAGGAAGGAGAACTCAATCTGAAGCCAAAGATGGTGCAAACCACAGAAGTCGGAAGGCTCCTAGTACTGGGGTAGCAGAACCTTTTGTTGTAGAGAGGCGACAAATACAAAATAAAGCCTGGATAAAAGTGACTTTATACATATAGGACCCCTTAACGGTCCAGATGAAATCTGTTAAATCAGAAACTCTTCAGATGTCGACACATGACGACATCGAGACCGATCATTGATCGGACGGTTCGACGCACCTACTCCCAGATCATGCCACCTCATCATTATCCACGTGAACAGTTCAGAACCAATGATATTTGGACATGTGGTTAAGATCTAATCAAATCGTCCGAATTTTTTGGGCACCGAATTATCTTTGCGAAATGACAGCCTAATGATGATCTCACAGTTATCGAAACAACAAAACAGCTAGAGAACTCTCATATTTTAAAAATTATTAATGCCAACAGTCGAGTCGGGGCTCGAAGCAGCACATGACGTGACAACTCCCTCTGTCCAATGTGATAGATCACGTGACGATATACATGTCAAGCCATCTTAGACTTAGGAGTAGGGGGCAACTGTTGGAACAATTCAACCGACCTCCGATTCCGACTATAGGTCGGCTTCATACACACAGTATGCCGATTCATAATCAGTTGATCGACCGACAGTCGGCTATTCTCAACCACCAACAGACGACCATGATAACCCAGTTAATATCCAACTAATGACCATCGGTATATCAAAGTTACTAACCAATGCTCATTCGGATCTTCACGACTACCGACATATAGTCGGCTTATCTTCTCATGATCACATGATGCCGGAATGTGCGAAACCTATATATTTAACTATTATAAATGGTTATCAATTACTTGTCACGATCATTAGTAGGCATAAACAGCACATTAACTTCATGATTATGGTCCGATAATTTAGTGCCATACGATGTGGAACCATGTGCTCGACGGTTACATCTGAATCATTTATAAATAAGGTAAATGAATAGTATTGGTAAGATAATTCTGGACTGAGACTTTGCCATTTCAAATATTTTTCATCTACTGTTCATCACTCCCTACTGATTTAAGCATTGTAGGATTTTCGTCGGACATAATTTCGATCAGTGTGGACTTAATTTTGCAGATGTTCTATACTGACGATAGATGCAACAGAGAATTGACCGCAACAATTGTTATTTTTTTAATTACATTCAAAGAGAAAAACTCAGTCTTCAGTCCTTAACAAAATCAGACGAACAAGTACATCTGCCATTATTAGACAATTAAGCCTAAGTGAAAGTGTATCTCCCTGTTTTGTGCGAACATCTATTTGAATTAAGGCTGATGCCACATAATCGGCCACCTGATTGCCCAAGTGTTGCTGAGATCCAAAACTCCTCATATGTCCGAGTAGCCTTAGGAAATCAACGTAATACATTGGAGGTCGTTGTATTAAATCGAAGCCCTCAAATCCTCCATCTCTTTTCCTATACAGATCGACTAGTTCGGTGATCCGGGCCATTTCCCTCGAAAAGTGCTGGTTTGGCGTCCAAGTGTTCAACCATACCTTTACCACCCCACTCCCAACCAAAAAAAAAAAAAAAAAAAAATTTTTTTTAGGTACAAAAAAAAGTTCAATTATACCAGTACAAGGCACTACCACAACAAATGCAATTTTTCATGCCACGCTGGACAAAGCGGGCGCCTCCCAGTCGTGGTACTACTCAAACACGTGGTCGTATCGTAAACCAGTCGGTCATCACGTTGTACCAACCACTCAGGGATCACGTTCTACGCGCTACCTCCGCATCACGTGCCACATAAATCAATCAAAAGTACTAAAGCCACTAGATTCCGATCGGACGGCTGATAGCTCGCATCTCGACTTTCATTTACGTATCTGCATTCGCTTCGTATAAGCTATAGCGTCTACCGCATCTAAGAAGAAGTTGTTAGATGGGAAGTTGGAATGGCATTATCAGTAATAAAACCAATATTGATGTCGAAATACGAAGGAACCATGCTTTCGAGTACTATAACATCGGCCTGTGTACCGGTCGTCACAACGCTCTGCGACAAAAGACGCGAAGGAGTCGAGCGTTCGCCATTTGCGTGTGCTCCTCCAAGCCTTCGCTTCCGCGAGTTTACAGGATCCCTTCTCTCTCTAGGAAATAAAACAAACAGAAGGTGGGCGAAGAGAAGTTCGTCTTCGGATCGATCCGGTGCCCGGAATTTTAAGGAGACATATTAGACATGGATGGGGAGAAGAAGAGCGCGGGAATCCTAGCCATGGACATCTACTTCCCATCCACTTGCGTCCAACAGGTCAGATTCCAGTTCTCTCTCTCGTGTTTCAAAAGGAGGGCTTCTGGATCTTTGGTTTCTCCTGGGGTTTGGTTCGGCTCGACGGCAAACCACAGCAAGGTGCTGTCCTGTTTTCTCTTGCGAAAAAATGGGGAGATACAGCTTCATTTATCGAAGCAACTATTATGCGGTCCAACGGTGGATTCGTGTGATGGAAGGTAAATTCTTCTTTCGCACGAAAGATACAACCCCTATCCAGAAGAGAAAACAGCCCGGAGGAGAAATTATTAGTTAGAATTGTCCTATCACATATATTTTTGATTATCTAACAAAAAATTATTATATTATTTATTATTAAAAAAATTTATTATTATCTAAATTTAATAAATAAAAGATTTATTTTAATTATTAATTAATATCTTTTGCAGGTTTGAATGGAAAATTTTTTTTTTGAACGGTGTAATAATTTTTTATTAGATGGTCCAAGATATATATACATGATAGGATGATTTCAATCAATAATTTAAATTTGGATAACAATGAATCTATTTTCAGTAAGGAATGACTTTGTTTCCTTAAGAGAGGTGTAGCAATTTTTTATTAGATGATATAAGATACATATAATTGGTTAATTCTAATTTTTGTATAACAAATACATAGTGGATAACATATAATCGAGAATTGATAAAATACAAGAGATGGTGTGGCATATTATCCACTGTTAGATTTAGTATGGTTCATTGAACTTGGTCCTAAACTCATTAAATAATAAATTTTTTTATTGAGACATTTATATCCTATATCATATGTACCATGCCAATTGTGAACCACATCCTAGCATTCTCTATATGTGGCAGGTTCGCCACATCATCAAAACTTAATTTAGAAGAGACACCCTTTCTCAAACAAAAATCATATGGGATGGGCACTATAAAATATCATATGAGGTGAGCTTCGTAGTTTACCACGTTTTTCTTAATATCAATTTTAAAAATAAATTTAAAATTAAAAACTTTTTACTAACAGAGTTATTCCTCCCATGATTAAAAAAGATAGTACTCTCTTTTTTTCTCATTTAGTACATACTGTTTAGTGATACCTATTGTATAACCATGTGATATATACTAGATAAATTAATTATCAAACAAATCAATACACATATATAAATAAATCAATATATAATTTACAGAATGTGAAGTTCACCGATATATAGTATATAGCTAGACGATACATACTATAAGCTTTTTTGATACACATCTAGCAATGATCCAATACATATTCATGGATAAATTGATAGATAGTTTACCGAACTTAACATTCACTAGTATATAATATATAGTCAATTGATACATACATAGCAAAATATTCATCTAACGTCCAAATACATATATTAGGTAAAGCAATATACAGTTTTTAGAACATAATACTCATCAATATATAATATATTATCAAATGATATACATTAGATGGCTTATTGATATATACTATAAGTTTTTTTATATACATTAAGTAATGATTTAATATATATCTGTAGATAAATTGATACATAGTTTACTAAATTTAATATTCATCAGTGCATAATATATAATCAATTGATACACTAGTATAATATTTATTTGATATTCTAATACACATCTCTAGATAAAACGATATACAGTTTTATAAATTTTAAATATAAAATCTTAAGAAAAAAATTTAGAAAAGAAAAATGAATTCGAGAAAAATCTCATGCACAGGAGAGATGGTGCATAGATTTTGGAAGAGGAGAAAGAGACTCAGAATGAAGACCTTATAGACGGAAGAAATAGGAGGCTTGTTGAAGAAGAAAGAAGATTGGATCGTCTCTCTAGATATGTATTTATTTTATTATTTAATTATAAACACTAGATTTTCTCCTTTAAATTATGGAAAAAAAAAGAGCAAAAAACAGGGGGAAAAAAAGGGGCATGTAGGCCCGCCTGGCCCATGGGGCCTGCCTCATGTGATTTTTGTTCTCCTTTCTCTTCCACCCCGCTCTCCCGCCTCTCCCACCGCTACCCATCCAGCGGAGAGGTAACCGCCGCCCGCGGTTGGAGAGGATTGACGCGGTCACCAACATCACCATTACGAAGTCCCTGTCAACGAGGTTCCCATCAAGCGGCATCCTTGAGGCCGTCTCGGCCAGTCCGGTCCTTTCCCGCATGCCCGATCTCTCCGTCTACCACCACCCGCTCTCGAGCCCTTTCCTCTGGTTTTCGACCTCTCCCATGACACCGACGACCGCAAAAAGCAACGGCGGCCCCGACTTCTCCCACAAGGCCCTCTCTGTCATCTCCGCCGCCGCCGCCGCCCCCACCTCGACACCTCCACCTTCTGCGGCGGCGGTGCATTTCTCTAGGCCAGAGAAGGGGCGGTGGGACAGGTGGGAGAGGGGGGGCGGAAGAGAAAGGGTTAGGATTTGTTTTTCTCACCGGATATGGAGGAGAAAGGAGACCGGGCGTCCCTACTCATTTCGTTTCGATGACTTGTCGAGACTAGGTCGCGATCGGACTGGTATGGTGCACCGCTGACGTGGTGCTGGGTGCCCCGCTGATTATCTTTTAGTTCTTGCTGAGGTTGATGAGCGTATGATTTTGTTTTTGCCTTTATTCTTTGTCAGATATAGGTTAAAAATAGAATTCTTTGTTAAAGTACGATGCAAAGGAGAGAATTTTAGCTAAAAGAGAAAAAGAAATGGTAAATGATTGATTTTGTGGCAATCAGTTGAAGATAATGAGGCAAATGACGCAAGCAATGACATTCCATGTTCTATTGTCAAACTTCATTTTGTTTTTCTTTCTTTTATTTTTTCAATTAAAATTTTGGGCGATGTTAGTAATTGAAAAACTATCAACTTCTAACTTTACAAGTTGGCTGCTGTTGCTGGCTGCAGGAAGAGCTCGAGGTTTATTATGGCGTCAGCAGAGGGAAGTATACAATTGGGCTTGGCCAAGATTGTATGGCTTTTGTACGGAATTAGAAGATGTGGTCTCGATGAGGTAATCTTTTATTATACAGTCAATGATTTAAGCAGATTTAATGTTTTGCTTGTACAAATGGACAATCTGAATATTTTCCATTTAAAGCTCTGAGTACATGACTGCTTCTATATAATTCCATATATGAGGTGCCTGCAATTTAAGATTGATTGACTTATTCTTCATACTGATTTCCAACAGTGTCACAGGATTCAGGATACCATAGTGATTTTTTATATTTTTTATATTTTTTTGGGTGAGCAAAAAAGGCCACCTAAGGGGCACATGATGTAATCAATAGCAACTTACTGGTGATTTGATTATGTGTGCGAACCAAGTTCACCGTCTTGGTACCAGATCCCATACCGGTAAATCCCGCTTAACGTCGGTATGCAGTTTGGTACGATATGATAATGTCGGTACACTCTGAGACGGCATACCGGTACGGTACGGTTGTCCGGTATGGGGTGGTACAGTATTTCATGGTGCGAACAATGAATATAATCTAAATTTTGATGGGGTGGAACGGTGTTTATGTCTTGGGCACATGATGTAATTGGCATCTAGTTTGCTGTGGGTTTGCCAGTCCAACTTGATAATTTTAGTTATCAACAATTATTCTGGAGTTCTCTGAACACATACCTTCATTATGGCTCAGGAGAAAGATTGAGGCCCGTAGAAGTTGGGGATTCTGTAATGCAAAGACTTTTGTCACATTGGAGCTATGTTATATGGGCTCTCTATTGGTTGTGATTGTTTCTCGGTATCGGGTTCCTTCCATGGTTAAGAGTTTCTTCTTGTAGGATCCATGTCTTAAGCGTCATACCAGTTTCCTTAATGAAAGCATCCAATTCTAACTCTATATTTGTTGGCCTGTAAAATACGATACAACCGTTTCAGTTGTTCACATGCAAATGTTCTATGTATATTGAAGTTGCTCAATCAAACTTGCACTAAAGCGTATCAACATGCAAACAAGGTACCATCAATTCTAAGTCTTCTTATAGTGTTCAACAGATGGTATATGGATTCTTGAAGAAAACTGCTTTTTTTTTTTGGTTTTAAACAACAATCTTTATGCCATAACATGGAGTTGTCATATGGGTTTACGAGCGTGTGCTCATCTCCTTGACATCTTCTGCACTCTCTGTACTCATTATTGACACTTCCAACCCATATGCTAGCCATAAACTTCATTATGGCTGTCTCTGGTTTATGCTGCAGATGGCTGAACCAGATTAGATAGTCACCATTTAATTTCTACCTGTACTACTTTCTCTTATATACAGATTCATTTTTATTCATTAGCGGTGCTACTGAATGAATTCCAGCTATCATCCCATTGTTGACTTTCTCTTGGTTATGCTAGACATAACCAACCAATTTAAGTTGTTACTCTTGCTTGATTCTCTTTCTTTACCTGGGCTCCTCCTAGGCTTTCCTTAAATGCACTAATTTCTAATTGGATCCTATCCAGATTCACTAAATATCCACCTTAGCAGTCTTTCTCTTTCCTGTTGCCTGCCTGTTTAATTGACCAAAATTCTTCCTCATATTGAAGAGCTGAGACTTACTGGGGTGGCTTAAAATGATAGCTGCAGGCTGAATGACTTTTATGTTTAAATAATATCATTTGCTGTAATCTAAAGGTTTTCCTGGAAGTTGTCAGCTTTGTTTCGAATCCCTGTTCTCCTCTTGATTATCCCTCAAGATTTTGAGTATATTTACCTTTTGTCCTTTTTTGTGCATATTGTCTGATGGTGGAAACATATTTCTGATCTGCTTTCTTGACTATTGGTCCGTTTTTGAGAATTATATGAGGTTCTGCTTCATGCCTGTGTGTCTGCTAATTGTTGTATCACTGATTAAGAGTTCTGTTGCAGCTTGACGGTTGTTAAATCCCTCCTTGAGAAATATCAGATAGATCCAAGACAAATTGGCCGATTGGAAGTTGGAACCGAGACAATCATAGACAAGAGCAAATCTATAAAGACTTGGCTCATGCAAATTTTTGAGGTTTGTCCTATGCTGTTATGATAGGCTTTTTATTGGTTAATTTCTGACAGAAATTTTATGTGGATGAGATGGTTGATTACATCATTTGATGCTTCATGGGGCTGAGGAATCTTCTGATGGAACCTCAAAATATTTGAAATCTCTCTGATTTATATTGTGATTTCTGATAATTTTTAAGCTTTTATTCCATGTACTGATTTAAATCATTTACATCTTTGTTATGTTACCTCATAACCCAGTTGCTATATCAATTATCTTTGCACATATACTTTTACTGCTACTTGTCCTGTTATATGTGATGTCTAACTTTTTCTGGAACAAACAGGAGTATGGTAATAGCGATATTGAAGGAGTTGACTCGACAAACGCATGCTATGGAGGAACAGCTGCTTTATTTAACTGTGTGAATTGGGTAGAGAGTAACTCTTGGGATGGACGTTATGGACTAGTTGTTTGTACAGATAGTGCGGTATGGTGATTGAAACTTCATATTAAAATATAGGTAGTCAAGTTTCATTGCATGTCGTGCCAAGAGTCCTTTGCTGGGCAATGTCTATGTTAATCTGTGCAAAATCAGCCACTTTATTGTATGGGCAGTCAAGTTTAATTACTT
Organism: Elaeis oleifera; assembly: GCA_000441515.1. NCBI lineage: Eukaryota > Viridiplantae > Streptophyta > Magnoliopsida > Arecales > Arecaceae > Elaeis > Elaeis oleifera. The sequence goes on from KE504911.1 coordinate 491,956, forward strand.
AAACTTTTTCCACCCTGAAGATCTTTGAACAATTGATCCTAAAATCTTCCACGAGACAAAGCTGTTGTTGCTTAAGCTAAAGAACAAATCGAGCATATTTCTTTTGTTCCATTTAAAATATACATTTAATTGAAAAAGATATGTATGTTCTCGCTTATGCTTGAGCAATGCCATATACTTACCAACATATCTTCTGTTAGGTCTACGCAGAAGGACCAGCTCGGCCTACTGGGGGTGCGGCTGCAATTGCAATGCTTATTGGGCCAAATGCACCAATATCTTTCGAAAGCAAATTTAGGGAACTCATATGTCTCATGCTTATGATTTTTACAAGCCTAATCTTGCGAGTGAATATCCGGTTTGCTTCTTCATCCTATTATTTCGTTGCATTTTTTGGCTGATAGAAATTGCAGATGCTTTGATATTCTTTTCTTTTTATATCCATTTCAAGAGATTATACTAGACCATCGTTCCTTGAAGTTATCCCTTTTTATTAAGCTACAACATTGAACATATTCAACAAAGTGCAAAAGGTTTTGAATTATGCTTCTACTAAAATTATGCTTCACTCTTTGTTTGTGAAGCTTTGACGTTGGCATCATCTGTGGTTCTTTTTATGCCATATGAAATTCTTTACATTTTCTTCTTGGAAACTGCAAGCATCAGCCAAGTAGTATGATAGCTTTTTGAGGAAGATAATACCCCTCACCCTTGTAAAGTTGCTTCATTGTTATTTCCATGTTATATAATATACCTAATAGACTTTTGAGAAGGGGATTCTTCGAGCTGGTTGTTTGTTAATCATGCATTATCCTTTCCACAAGATGTGAAGGCTGGTTAAATCTGAGAATTAATGACTTTGACTAACGGATCTACTCAAATTACCTTGATTTTCCCTTTTGTTGACCACCATTATTGTAGCACCATCTCCCATTAGCTTGGTTGTAAACATTCTTGGAAGGCTTCCGTACTTCCTTTACACTTTCTTTTCCATCCTCCAAGTCATGTTGTCAGGTTATTCAAGACATTTCTGTTATTGACACTTGTATGTCTCATCTGAGGTTGCTTGGTAAGTCATTATCATCTTTCATTCAGCAATCTCCTCTAGTGAAAAGAGAAAAAATTCTTCAAAACCTTTGCTTCTTGTCCTACTCCTTGCAACTTTTCTGGGTTCTGATGACACAAATTACCTCTTTCATCCATTCTTTAATTATTTCTACTTCATCTTGTAGCATGTTAGGTGTCATGTTTTGCCATCTTTATGCTTCAGAATGCAGTACCATCTGTTGTAGTGATTGTCACCATAAGAATGTATAGCAGATATAGAAAGTGGCTTCAACTTTTTGCTGCTGTTTCTTCTTGTGGGGTTATCTTTCTACATACAATTGAACATTAAAATATATTAGTCAAAGATTCTGTGTAATGGGCCACAGTGGAAAATCTTGCTACATGAAACTTAAGATTGTAAGGGGTTTCTTATAGGATACCTCATCTTTCTACAGCTTTGATCTGTAACTTGATTCTTCAAAAACTATGATTAGATCAAGGATCAGAACTTTGAGATAACTTCATGAAGAAATGGTGCATATGGAAATAACAAGGCAACCTTGCCACTTTTTAAGGTCTGTGATATGAGACCATAACCAAGAGCAAAAGCTTTGTCACGTGTTACTTAAAAATAAAGACAAAAGCTTTGTCATATGAATTCCTTGAAGGTGTATTTGTTGCTCTTAAAATACCTGTTTATGGTCTGAAGAGCTTCTAGAAAAATGTCTTTTTGCTTTTTTAAGTTGAAGCCTCTGTCAAATTATGCATCAAAGTGGCCTCTTTTAAACTAGATATCAAAATGTGTGCAGGTTGTTGATGGGAAGCTATCACAGATATGCTATCTCATGGCTCTTGATTCATGTTACAAACATTTTTGTAATAAGTAAGCTGCAATTTTCTATGAAATTTGGTTTCCATCACTTCTGTAATTGCCTATTGCTGACCTTTCTGATGTCCAGGTATGAAAATTTTGAGGGAAAACAGTTTTCAATTTTTGATGCTGATTATTTGTTTTTCATTCTCCATATAACAAGGTATGTAATGTTATATGCCTCTTATATTGCATGTAGCACTGTTAATAGTCCGGCCCAACCAGGCCTATCAAGTAGGGTTGTGGTCAGATCTTGTTTGGGCAGCAAGAATCAGGCTTTCTTTGGGCTTGGGACCACCAGTGTGGGCCTCCTAAATCATTTCGAGGCTGGCCAACCTAAGCTTGGCCTGTAGCTCAGGCATGCAGAAAACACATCCATAGTTTGAGACTTTAAAATTGGGTGCAAATCATTGCATTTTTGGGGGTCTTCAGAATCAGATTCAGGATTTTGAGTGTGGACTGAATACACACTTCATTCTGAGGCTGACCTTGATTGATGCATTTACGTCTCATGTTATTGGTGACCAAAACTTGCTCAGTCCAATAACAGTCCTAATTTCATTTCTTTCTTTGTGCAGTCAATGAAAACTCCAACAAGCTGATGCATTTTTCATTTTCTTGAAATTTCATACAGCTTGTGCAGAAAAGTTTTGCTCGGCTATACTTTAATGACTTCTTACGCAATTCCGGGTTCTCTCTCATCTTAACCTTTTACCTGGTATTTTAGCAAATACTTGTCAGGGTTCACGGTAGTCATCCATGCATACTGTGCTTTTAATCATAAAACAATTCCAGATGTAAATTGTTTCTACTTATTGTCTTATTTATGCTTGATTATGAGTATGTAGTATGATTTATAGATGCATCACATTTTTATTTTTACTTCTTGTTCATTTGGTTCCTCAGATAATTCTTTATGGCAAGTTGGTGATTCGTTCTAAGAGGATACACAAACCAAAAATTACAATTAAATTATTCTTTAAGCAGATTCATTTTCTAGGCAGTTACAAAGATGTGTTGATCATGCATGTATATCTAGGGCTAGAGATTAAAAATTATGAGTCTGGACATGAGGCTTAAGCTTGAAAATGGATCTGGGTTGTAAATGCTATGCTAGGGTTAGGGTTGGCTAAACAATCATTAATTGTTCTGGAGATATGATAAATGGCACTCTTCATGGCTGCTGCACCGTGGGAGTTATGACCTTCAATACAGTATCCAACAAGCCATTGAGAAGAAAATCTCCGAACTTATCAGTTTGCATCATGAAGAAAAACTTGCAGTAGTGGCAGAGATGGGCAGGCCAGTTACTAGTATTGTTCCCCTGTTGGCACTTTAACTCATGTACGACTTCTACATGTAACCTATAGCCAATTAACCACATTTAAAGCTTATGACTTTCAAGAAAATCCCAAAATGCATAAAGCGAAACCCTTTTTTAGCAATAATCAAATAGAAGTGTGTGTGGTATTTTCTGTCACCAGGCAAAATATATCTTTTGAGATTTGGAGTAAACCATTGGAAACTTTGACACTAAGATAAGCACCAAGAATTGATGGACCTAGACCAAAGAGATCTCATGATAGGCTATCAAATTTAGCCAATGACTTCTTACACATCCTACTGCATGATTTGAAGTATCGTTGCATATCATGTCATGGCAATCATACCTTGGTCCCACTAACCTGACTTACATGGCGGAAATTTGTTAATATGTTTGGTTTGTAGTTTGTACACTACAATGCTACAAAGTAATATACAGCAAGATATATCATCATACTTGATGGCCATTGATACCAAATCCTTAAGAATGTTTCTGGAATAATTTTTGCTTTCCCTTGTGATGAAATTTTGTGCTATGAAATATTTATTTCTTGTAGTTGTTAAGCCTGATGTACATCATGGACTTGTCCCTGCCATCTCAAGCTTTTGGTTATAGTAGTCAGTTAACATGGGATCAAAGCTCAGGTTGATTGAGATCTTGAGTTCAAATTCGCTCCCGATCAGTTATTTATTTAATTAACCTGGTTGTCATCTTGCCATCCATTCAGTCTCTGTATGTGATCCAGACCTGCATGGTGGGTCTTAAGGCTGATGTCATGTACCTTGCTGGCTTCCCTGATATATTAAAGTTCTAGGTTCTGGTGGTTAGTTAACAGCAGTATGCGTTTTTAGTGGTGCCTGAGTTGATACTGAAGGACCTATTATGATGGAGTGTATATGAAAATCATACATGTATTTAAGGCCTGAAAATGTCTAAAATCACTATAAAGTACTCTAGTATGGACTATGAATAGAAGATTTTCAATTTTTATGTTTGATAGGTATCTGTTTGATTACATGTTACCATGCTCTATGTGCTAGCACTGCACTGTATGCGTAGTTTGCATGATGTGGCTTATTTTGTTAGTAATTTTTTCCACAGGCAACTGCGCCTAAAGAGATATCTTCAGCATTATCCACATTGAAACCATAGATAACAAAATCCTTCTCTCTTAACCAAATCTTTTGATACAGATCTTGAAGAGGATCATACTCAATCTTTTCCTTTCTTTTTCCTCTTACAATCCTGCAGAGCTAGCTGCTTTGAATCTTTCATCTTCTTGTTTCGAGAGAACATTTGTTCCTACCAAATTGCCAGATTTTTCTTTGCCTATTCGTTTTCACCTTTTCTTTTAGACTTACTAATATCATCCAAGTGGCTCTATGTCCTTGGTCATGTGTCTTGGAGAACTATCAGTCTTTCTAACATGATAACTGACTTTTTTGCAGTGCTTAAGTGAATAATGGAATTTACATGGTTGAAAGTTGAAATCATTATCATGTGAATCACTTGTTCATGTTCCTCTTCCAGATGGACCATATTTTTGCCTGATTTCCCTCAATGAATCTTCCTTTCAAATCTTTCTGTGTCGTTTGGGATGCATGTCACCTGCATGTTCCCTTTGATGTTTGCTTCCTATGTTGAACCTATTCTCTGAGTAACTTCTTGGAAAATATACTTTATGAGTTGAACAGTCCAACAATAATCATGCTTTACAACATAGGTAATGGCTTTGGCTTCAAATAATTTGAGAAGTTTTAAGAATCGGTCATTAGCAAGATATGAACCCTCTATAAATTTGCCTTTGGTTGACTTTGGGCCAGAGAGGGGCTTTATATGAGCCTGTAAGACCGGTTAATGGGAAGTGAAAGCCAGGAAGTTGAGCTAAGGACTTCAAGATATTCAATTATGTGCAATTATCTCACTCTATGCCTTTGGCTTGCTAAATATGTCAGTGTTAGTAAAATAAAAACCTCCATGGGTGAACTTTGTAACTATAATTAACTATGCAAACTTTCACTGTGATTGTTTTTTTTTTTAAATTTATTTAACAAACTTCCCAGTTGTTAAAATTACTTTTGCAGTTTCTTTAATAATGTATATTTTTGTTAATTGCTTTCATCAGCTGCATTGAGGAGGCAGCAAGAGAAAATTGGAGCCCTTTTAAACTTGTCTGGTGATGAAAGCTATCAAAGTCGGGAGCTTGAAAAGGTTGCTTATCATGCCAGTGTAATTTCAAAGACATCCTTCATAATATCATTTTGTTGATTATTTCATAGTATGGAATGCACAGGCTTCTCAGGAAGTTGCAAAGCACTTGTATGATGCAAAGGTTCAACCATCTACTTTAATACCCAAACAAGTAGGGAACATGTATACTGCATCGCTTTATGCCTCATTTGCATCTCTTCTTCACAACAAGCACAGCACCCTGGTAAAGTATCTACATTTGTTTTCTATGATTGGTTGTACTAACTTAGTTTGTCCTTCCCTGATACCATTTGCTTTCAATAAAGGGGGTCAACGGGTTGTGATGTTCTCATATGGAAGCGGCCTGTCTTCAACAATGTTTCGTTCAAAATTCAGTATGGTCAACACCCTTCAGCTTATCGAATATCGTTAATGTGATGAATATATCCCAAAAACTGGAATTGAGACATGTGGTATGTCACTGCATCTTCTATTTTGCCTATAAATTCATTCCAAATAGCCAATCATTTTGCTATTGCATCAATGACTTTCAAATGTGGTGGTTAAATACTACATGTTCTTAGCCTGTTTCCACCTCAGTAAATTACTAGATAAGACTTTCAATTTTTCATCTAACAAAGAGTGGAGTGCAATATCCTGACTTCAAACTGAATTTGTGTCCAATTATGTGGATGTGTAGAATAATTGTAGATACATGTATGATGTTATATGTAGCCATGTAACCATGCATGGACATGGAATAAGCACACAGAAGATTGCATGCATTAAACATTTACACAATAGAAAATTTTAGAGTTAAATTTAAGGAATATAATACAAACATCTCACATGATGACAAAGTATTCAATGCAACTTAGTGCTAATGATTTGTACAGGACATAAGATCGATAAAGTGATCATATTTTCTTCTTCGAGCTAATAATCATGTATTTTTCCTTATAAATGAGTTATCAATTTGAGATCCCAACTTCTTTTTATCTTGTAGGGTGTAATGTTCTTTGCAATTGCTAATATGCAGGCTATTTGGTCCTGCTCTAGTTTAAATTGTAGCATCACCTTGATTACTTATGACTTTCATAAAACATCTGATCCTGACACACAATTGACGCTGTTGACAATAAAATATTATAATCCTGGATTATGCCAGCAGAATATTTTCTATCTTTACATGCTTGCCTCTCTATTTTATCCTGTATTCTTTCATTTAATAACTGCAATAGCAGAAATTCTAGTTTCACTTATACAACCCCTCCCCAATAGCACTACTAGCAGGATTGTAAGGGGAAATCTAAAACAACAACACATGCACTATCTATTTGGATTCTACACAGTACAGCAGATAGGAAAATTTTGAAAAATTTTCGCTCAGCTAGTGTCTGGAATAAATTTGTTCTAATGATCCTTGTTTAGAATCAGGAGTTTTGTTTCTTTTTCACTAAAACAGGGTGAAGTTTCACCTTCTTTCCAATGCTGAATGTTTATGAGCTAAACAAATTTTCTCATGCTAGCAGTTAATGGCTTTAGTTGCTTCTTCATTTGAATACGGTGCATTCAAATATGTACGATTTGGTACTGTAGGATGGAAATCTCTACCGTATTTATAATCATATGCAGTTTCATTAGGTTCTTAACCATTCCATCTGTCATTTGGATCATGTGGCTTTGATCGGTTGTACCATTCCATCATAGTGAAATCCTGTGGAAAAGATTCTAGTTAGGGTACATGTTGAGTTTCTTTTGTTAATTTTGTGTCGGATTTGTTGCTATGCTCTGCCCTGTTATATTTTCTATTCCTATATATAAATTGAGAATTCTTACACCGAGAAGTCAAGCTTCTAAGAAAAGGTATTCTTTTCTCCTGGGGTTATCTTAGAGAAGCCAATGCTTCAGCAGGTAGATTCAAATTCACTGCTAAAGGAACAGGGAAAAAAGGAAAAAAAAAATCCTCTAGACGGACTACATTTCCTTTGGAATATAGTTGCAATTTTCTGCATAAGTAGATTTAGGTACATGACTATTAAACTTAGGTGCTGTTGGCTTATCTATAAGTTTTTCTAAAACAGAAAATCATAAAACATGATTCTCTGTGAAACAGGTTGGTGAAAGCCGGGGAGACATACTTTTCATAAAACTCCTTTTCCTATTTTTGACCAGAAAACTTATTTTTCATGTTTAGCGGCTTGTCCGCTTTTGGGAAAACTGGTTTGGAAAACTACCAAACAATCATTTCTATAAACTCATTCATTTTGTGTTTTCTGTAAACATGTTTTTGTAAAACTTGTCAACCAAACAACCCCTTAAATTCAATTGCTTTCCAAAAACTTATGCACGCTTGTCAATGTCCCTGATGAGGATTCATCCAGTCAAGCAAAAACTTGGAACAAGTTGCTTATAAAGATCTCTTCAAAAGCAGCGGGAATGATTTACTTGTTATTTCGACATGAACATACTCTGAGTCAGATCCTTAGACCATGGTTGCATGGCATGATGATCTTTATGGCTGTGAACGACCTCCAAACTCATGTACCTCGAACATTGCCTTGGTTGAGCAATCAAGTGGAACCCAATACTCCAAGGATTGATCAAATCTTACATTTGATTGGATAATCTATTCTCTAATGCTGTCCTAAGACATTTCCCAAGATTTTGTTGAGCCACTTATTGCTTCTTATTGAGGGTTCCCCATTCTGTTTATTGGTGCATACTTCTTCAGTGGACATCAGTTTAAAATCAAACTTAACTGCAGTATCATTTGAAGGAGGGTTGTTCTATTAAGCTCAATCAATGACATTTTAAGGTACCCTATTTGATATAGGATTATCGATAATTAGAATAGTTTTAATCAAATATTTTCTTTTTTAATTGCAATTAAGGCATGACAGGTTTGTTATTGGGGTTACAAAATGACCCAAAGGTCTCCTAGGAAGGGGATATCTTTTAGTCATGAATGGTTGGAAAGATAACTATTTGTTAATTAAATGCCAAACAAATTGAGTATAGCCTGTCAGTTATTGTTACCATCAGGAGGGAATTCATATGTTATCATCTTCAAGGATCTCTTGTAATTCAAACTGATTGAATCATTGTAATTGACAAAAACACAGGTTTGGTGCAAGACATGGTGTAGGGACTATAGAAAGCTCAAAAACTTTAAGCTTTGTACCTCAAAATAATAAAAAAAGCTTAAAACCAATTACCTAAAGCTGTAGCTAAAATTGCTTTCCAAGCGGCTGTGGCTTGGGGGAAACATGTGATCCTTTTTGTGTCATACTCCGGAGCATCCCAAGAGCTATCTATACGGGGCATGATAGACAAATGTAGAGGAATTCATCTACATGCATGGTCAAATGAGAAGAATTTGCTCGTTTCATTTGTCTGCATTCTTCTTTTTATAACATGCCTTGTATTCTTGATCATATTAGAACTTAGTGGCTATGACATACATTTGATGAAGATTATTAATTTATGTTTATTTCATTATCTGTTCATTGTAGTTTGATCTACATGCTGACCGTAGTTCTCTATTATTCAGTTTCCAACTGAAAAATTTGCTGAGACAATGAAGCTGATGGAGAGAAGGTATGGAGCAAAGGATTTTGTTACAAGCAAAGACACAAGCCTACTTTATCCAGGAACATTTTACCTCACTCAGGTTGACTCCTTGTACCGGAGATACTATGCCAAGAAGGGTGCAGATGACACAACTGTTATTCATGCCAATCGTTCATTTGTAAATGGTCATTAATGATGCCTCTAATTCTCATACTAGAAGAATTACAGATAACTCAAGATCTTTATTTTGCCCCCTTTCTTTTAAACTAGGTTAGACTGCTAGGTCTAGCATTTTGTATACATTATTCCAAGCTGGTATTTTCATTAATTTTGGTAAGGACTCGGTGTTCTTCATTGTTAATGTAAATTAGCTTTCCTGATTTTCTGTCATTTCACAAGTCATATATATTTTACCACTTCAAATCAGATTTTTTTTTTATTAACTGTAAACTGCTTCAAATCAGATTGGGAGCTACTCTTTACTTCCAGGAGTATCTAAGCAGCATATCGTGGATTTATGCGTTCCGTTCCTGTACCATGCAACATTTGGTTCATGTATATATGAAGATTATGAATGGTCCTAACAAAGTTATGGCCTTTTTTTTTTTTAAATCATTGGTGCATATGATGAATTCAGTATAAATAGCGGGTTTAACATGAAAATCTAATTTGGTGCATGAAGTTCGGATGGAGGTTTGGTAAATGGTTGGGTTGTTGGAGCTTGGGAAGAATAACGTCGGGCGCGGCATCAAGGAGGGGGCCAATGTCACAGAATCCGAGAAGACCAACCTTGCTCATATGGTACTGTAAGTTTGTAAGGGCAACTTTGAGGAACTTTTCATAGATGTAGCTGATGGCTAGTGTCGTCCTCAGAGACTCATTTGGCATTGCAGAGGAGTTCCCCATGACATCTTCTAGACAATGGGAATGCTATAGCCTCTCATTAGTTTCATATTGTCTCAGCGCCAGCACTTTCAATTTTATGTGGACAACCCTTCTCTCATGGGGTGTTCATTGCTAGTGCAATGAAATTTTCAATTTTATGTGGACAACCCTTCTCTCATGGGGTGTTCATTGCTAGTGCAATGAAATGAGGCATAATTGTCGGTTAGGTTTGGGTTAAGCCAGTTGGTTCATATCCCCGAACGTGCTAGGCCATTCTTTTGTCAAGTTCAGATTGTATTGGAGCCATTTTTCAATTAGTTTAACACCCAAGTTTTCTCAAGCATATGGCTCAAAACTAATGAGGTAGAATTTAGAATTTTAAATCATAAATAATTTTTCATGCTGTTCAAAGTATAGTTACCTAGTTTCAGTTCAAAGTTTTAATTAACAATTTGTTCTTCATTAGTGAATTTGGTTTCCTTAAAGTAAGATGAGAAATTAATACATATTGATTTACGGTTATGACATTAAATTGTATATTAATTTATTAAATTCCGGGGACAAGTTGATTTGAACAAATTAAAAGGCATGAGATAAATCATATGGAAGCATATTTCAAAAGGTTAGAAAGAGCTATATCAGTTACTTAACTGACTCAGCCTATGCTGGCCTTATACCCGATCCATCGTTGAAAATTTTCTTAATTAATTATTTTAAAAGAGTTAATTGCATCATATAGAATTCATAATCTACTCAAACATTCAAATCGTATTCAACCATATTATAATCTGATTTTTATTAACCGACAATTCACCCCGCTTCAGTGAATTAGAAAACTACTATTTGAAAAATGAAAGAAGGTAGTCTTCTCCCTTAATTCATATTGGATAGAGAAGAAGGTTCATGTACTCATAAAAAGCACACTTCCTGAATTACCCACTAATTTTTTTCTCTGCACTCTTCCCGAAATCCCCTCAGCCACAATCATAAAAGGTTGTCTGACCAACTGAAGGAAAGCTCACAAATTGAGCAAGCTGGTGAGGATAAAAATTCATGTAGATTGGATAAGTTCCATGTGGTGGCAGAAAGTGGAAAAGAGAAATCAGCAGGGAGGCAAACATGTGGGTCACCATGGTGGTGCCATGGGCAGTTGATGGAAGTAAAGGAAGCTTTCAATGGTGGAATCTCACCATTCCAACAACTCATACAATAGCTTGTCACTTGCTTTCCAAACCTTCCTAGTCCTCATATCTTATTGATGCCAGGCTTTTATTTCCCGGATTATTGCTGTACGCCCAGTACCCTATATCATGGAGTCTTTGGACTCCACATGTGTCTTTTTTTGAGCGAAGGTGGAGGAAGGACTCCACATGCGTCGAACCAAAAAAAGTCCGCTTATTTAATGCCGTATCCCTGTTGACATGGGTCAGCTTTTGTGTGGGGTTTCTGCTGTCTCCCGTTTTAGCGGTGGACTGGGTGCATAAAGAACCCAGACTGCACCCATTTTTTGTTGGCTATGGACTAGTCGTCAGATTGCTTCCTCTGCTATATGCTGGACCACGTTAGGGTCTTTCTTTTTGGTTGCATGGTGTGTGAGTAGATAAGGTGGGGAAAGAGCTCCACTACTCTTAAAGGCTTTTTAAGTGTTTTAGGCCTTTTGGCCTATGATCCTCGCCAGGATACCCGAACGTACACACAAACGACTTGGTGGAGGGGTCATCTGGTCGGATTTATGTGATTGGACCACACTTGAGTTGGTCTTGTATCTTGCCTTTTTAGTCTTGTATGTGATTGGACTACTTTTGATTGGAATAGGCATACAATATTGGGGAAACATTATCCATGGCCTATAACAACTTGGATGGTGGTTGAGACCATGGTTCAAAGGCAAGAAAGCTAATTTCTCGATTGGATCAATGCATTTTATTTGTGTATGAAATATGATGAATTTGATGATCAATATTTGACCTATTCAATATTAAAACTACTCTGCATGTGTGAGGATAAATTTACGTGCATTTCATCTTTTCTTAGATCATACAATGGCGGGAGTTTTGTATACTGAGATGCTCTTTTTCTGTGATTGAAATTATTTCTATTAATCAGGCCTATTCTAGTTCATTCTAGCTTGTGTAGATGTATGGTAAATACTTGAGATGCAACTATAAATTTAGATGAATTCTTATGGGTGACAACTAGTGGAGAAGATGGGACTGTATTTATGCAATCAGGATGGTTGTACACTATCTTATTTGTGATTGCCGCTTGATGAGTATGTGTTATTATTTCTGATCGTTGACATCTTTGACTTTCCAAATGATATGTCAAGGATCATAATGGATGTGTCACAAAATTTTTCTTGCAATTACAGATAAATTATACTTACGTCCAATAATTTAAAAATCTATACATATATTAAGAAATTTATTTTATTCAATACTTTAATTGATAACTTAATAAATATTAATCATATGGCCAACCTTAAATGGGATAACTCCCAAAAAGTTGAGAGTTTTAAAATAATTAACCCTAAGGTAAACGGTTTCACCAATATCATTAATTTAATTAGACGTAAGTGTAATTTTATAAATCAAGTATAATAAAGTAAATTTAAGAAGATTTTTTTTGTAAGCACAGATCCGCTATGATTTAGTGACATGGCGATGCGGTGCTCAAGTTTTTGTGCCAATGACATATGCCAATTTAGTGGCCCTCCAAACTTCATAACATAGAAATTTTATAGTAAAAATTATAAAGCTAATGTGTAATCTGCTTATTTTGCCACGACGGTTACCTTATAATGCACTAACTGTCAAACAAATGGATCAAAGAACACTTGCGTTTCAATCTGTGAATTTCTTTTCCTGTAGAAGGCTAAGACCTGCGAGTGCTGCTATAAACTGCACTTTAAAAAAAAAAAAAAAGGTACAGAGCTGTCGTAGTCGCCGGACCGATCAAACCACAGCCAATAAATTGATAGAGTTTACAAAAGCTTGCACGCAGGAGCTCGTGCAGTTGTTTATTTGAGATTTCCATGTTGTGGTGGTATGGTTGCATGACGCAAAGAGAACCCACCTCCACTACCTGCCACGTTCGCTGTCACATAGAATTGACACGTGCCAACATGCGAGTGGAGTGCATTGATGACCTGTGCAAGGGTACCCACGGCTTGGCTTCCAAGGAGAAACTATTGGTTCGAACGATTCCCCCGTGTAGGCTTTGGATCATCTTCGATGATTCAAAATACCACTTAATTGAAAAATATAAATAAAAATAAAACATACAGTTAATTATGATTAATTATTTCCAATTTAATTTTATTAAATAATATGATGATATTTTATTGGATGCCCCAAAATCTACAGTCCAATAATTTCTCGCTCGGGGTGGGAAGTGGGCCCGCATCGGCCGCCTCCACGAGAAGGACAAGTGGTGGCCCGCAACTACGACTTGGGAGGTGGGGCTTCCAACCTTGGCGGGGCCCACGGCCCAGCTGATTTAGTCTCGGGCCTGGCAAATGCCGGTGGCGGGGCTGGCCCACCGAAGGGAGTTGCCGAGCATGGGACCTACGCGCATCAATTGCTCATCACCTTTTTTTTTTTGTTAAACCTACTTCAACTTTGCCGCTGTTTCTACCTTTACTGAGTGGAATGTGTTTACTGGATCTAAGAATCGGATGGGTAATAGTTTAAACAAATAGGATCGGGTGAAACTCAATAAAGATCATCAAGCTCAAATTGGGATTGACTTGAATATAATTGAACAAAGCATGAACTTGCTTCAACCACTTGAATGAAATTTGAGCTTGGCCCGGAAAGGAAAGGCTTAACTACTCTTGGTTCGATAAAAGTTCATCATTGTTACGTAACGTACGTAAAGTACATATATTAGTTAGGATACAACCAATCATTTAATATAAATTCTGAGCTTTGGTCTGGTCAGCACGCATCAATCTCTCATCAGCCTTTGAACTGAGCCGCTGGAACATGAGCAACTGGATTCAAAAGATTTCAAATTTATGGAGGTCAGCAAGCCTATAAAAATACTTGATTTTAACTCAGGTTGAAGTATGCTGGATCATGCTTGACAAATAACAAACGAGCTGGCTTCAGGTTCATGATTGATTTCCGGACCTGAACTTGATTCTACCCAGTTACTCAGTTTGTCACCGCATCGCGATTCACGGGGCCAATGAGTTCTCCAACTCATGATCTTGGTGGGATCCTCACACCAAAACCCCGTCTTTGCTTGAAGTCTCGCAAGTACTGATTTTCTTGAAAAAAAATAGTATGTAAATATTTCTCAGCAACCAAAGCACGAGTGTCTCTCATTTGTGTCACATATATATCTAGAGCACCCACTTACAAGAGAAATAATTGGTTAGACTACATCTACCGTGCTGGCGGACCAGTCCAACCACGAAGGAATACCGACATATACAGAGAAAAAGAAAAAGAGAGGGAAGGAAGCTTTTGTACATCTTGCTTTCTATTGGATTGGTCCACCAATTCAATGGTGGATCTGATCCAATCAAAAAATTTCTCCACTTACTGACATAGGATACATAAGGCGGGCACACGATCAAACTCCGCCACATGCTAATCATATGATTTTCCTGCAACTTATTTGCATAGTATTTGCAATCAAATATAACAATGGTGAGCCGTCTAATGCCGACTGCAGGATAAATTTTGATCATTTAACTGACAAATATATTGTGATAAACTAATGACAAATAATTAAGGTGAGACAGATAGGTGACAGAAAGGTCCTAAGGGCATGTACCAATCCAAACTGTCCACCGATGAACGAGGTTTGATCATCTCTAATCCGATGTAGCGTAGTGTGGAGAAGATTGACATCCGTACCCAATTCGCACTGCCACAAACTCACGTCTTTGTGTGCAGGGTTCACGTGGCAACAGTGAATACGGATTTGGGTGGCCATGACCTAATTTGCTTGCAGCGGAGGAAATGGCTCGATTTTAGAAAGAGAGATACTAGTTGTATGGTGCTGATTCGGTATTCAGTTAATCTTTAAATAACAACCACTCATTCTTATATAGGTCAGACTATGGAGTTCCTACCCCTAAAGGTCCTGAGCTTGCGACAATTGGAGTGCAGGTAGGCTTAGACAGAGTAGAAAGTCAAAAGGGGAACAAGAAAATTTACACCAGTAGCTTGGACTTTTCCCTCAGATCCAATTCTTCTAAATAATATAATTTCAACGGGCATTCATTTCCTTGAGAAAGATATTGGAGGAGTTATAATCAATATGTTGCAAGCAAGATCATACTTGGAATTTGGATGGTACATAAAGAATCAAAGATACAAATACTTTTATATTTCGCACCAAATAGGATGAAAGAATAAGACCTAGTCACATGCCTCGTATCCACTAAACATGTTATTTGCCAATGCGATCGTAATTATCCAGTAAATTAATTCCACATGGATATTTTGAATCCATTTATTTGTTGATAGAATCATCGGCATCAATCAACGGTTTTCTCCTTTTGCATATATAAATGTCAAGAACAAGTATAGCTCTTCTATGCTGGCATAGCTATATTAAAAGACAATAGAAAACTTAAATAACATGGAACAAAATGAACCAGATGAGTCGTAGAATGGCATAGACAACGCACCTTATGTTGCTTTGCACAACAACCTTTGTTGCGGCCAATCCCCTCGTCGCGTCTGGTCGCCGGGAGCGAGCACCTGCACGGGAAAGTCCTCACGGACCGGAGGTAGCTCCGACGGGGACCCTCCGACGGTCAAGTCAGAGAGGAGGACGGGCAACAGTGTAAAGGAGAGAACCAGAGGGCTCAAGAGCATTCGAGAGGGCTTCAGGGAGCTTACCCAGCCTTGCTTCGCCTTT
The DNA here is from genome assembly GCA_000441515.1 of Elaeis oleifera. Lineage (NCBI taxonomy): Eukaryota > Viridiplantae > Streptophyta > Magnoliopsida > Arecales > Arecaceae > Elaeis > Elaeis oleifera. The sequence goes on from KE504911.1 coordinate 507,726, forward strand.
TGATTATTGTTGCCTACCCTTTTATAATTGGAGGCGGTATGATTCCGCCGTCAGTGATGTTGACAACTGTGGAGTTGTCAAGCCGCCTGGGCTGTCACATTGCCGGGGTGGCCATGTCGTTGATGGGCTGACAGGTCCTAAGAATTAATTGGCGTCCTTGACAGGACGAATTCCCCAGACCTCTGGCAGGGCAAGGTCCCCCCTGACGGTCGTACGGTGTGTCCTTGACGGGACTGCAGCCCACGCCGGTTGTCTGGCAGCAGTGTGGGGGCTGGCCGACTGTAAGTCGGGCCTTCGCTGTCGGGTGACGACTCCAGGGCACAGTCGGCGTCTGGGAAGCCTGGAGGAGTCGGACGTTAGTCGTCTAGCCCGACTCGGAGTCGGTGTCGTCGTACCCGGGATGGAGTCGGCTTCAGGGTAGTCGGAGTCGGCGCTGACCGATCAGACCGACATGCCCAGGCCGAGTCCCATCGGCAGCCGCCGTCGCTGCGTCCGTTCGGTTGGGCGGAGTCGGTGTCGGAGAGTCGGTATCGGGATCCGTTGGTGAGTCGGCATGCGGTCGGTGTCGGGGATAGTCGGTATATCCCAATAACCTTATTTGGGAGGAAGGTGTCTATTATTTTTTAAGAGTCTGATTGGATGATCTGGTAGGATTTGATCTAAAGTTTCTACCAGATTCATGGACTAGAAAATCCATTTAAGCATGGCCCATAATAATATAGCATTCCCAGTTTGAATCCTGCAGGGGTCTTTTTTTTTACCTCTTTTTCTCTCTTCTTTTTCTATTCCTATAGACCAAAAACCAACAAATCAAGATTCATGGATTTTGGCACTTTAGAAAATGCGGGCTAGGTTCCCCAACATTTCTAAATCTTGCAAGATACTTCTCTAGAAATATCCATATAGGCTTTGAGTTAGCTCAATATTCCGATTAGTAACTTACTAAATGATGGAAGGAGTGTTTGCTCTAATTTTCTTTACAACATTTAATTTATTGCAAAAAAGAATTATGCGGTAATAATGTTAATACTACATAAACATTGTAGGTAATCTCTTGGAGATGCAATCCTCTAAGCGCTTGTTTGGTTAATTTGATGATTCTTAAGAATCATTTATAGAAAAAAATGATTGCAAATTAAAATAAATTTTACCATATTTGCTTGATAAAAAAATTACTCTAAAAAATATCATTGAAAAAGGTTGTTATGTTTGGTTAGAAGTAATCTTATATAGAAATATTGCTAAATTTCCAACAAACTCTTAAAATAAACCATTGAAATATTAATATATTAATATTTAAATATTTATATAAGTTAATAAATATTTTTAAATTAATTATATATATTATAAAATATATTTATTATTATAAATAAATTTTAGTATGTTTTGGTATATATATAGAAATATTAATTATTAATAAATCCTATTTTATATCTATTGATAAATAATAAATATTTATGAATTATTTATTAATAATAAATATTTACTAATAAATATATTAATATATTAAATATGTTATTTTTATACATATTATTAATCATAATATATTATTATAATATTAATATAATATATAATTAAACTTAATTATATAATATAATTAATATAATATTAATATGATATAAATAAAAATTTTTTATAAAAATAATATTTTAAGATTTTATTCAATCGGTAATCCAATATAGGAGAACAAATATCACAATCATCACTGCCATTTATTTTTTGTACCAAATATAAATTTAATATAAAATTTATTTTTCTTACTAGATTATTTCGAACCTAAGGGCCCCGAGTGAATCACGTTGGACATTTTTTGCAACTTTCGTTCTCCAATCTTTAAGCATAATAAAGAATAAGAATAACATTAAAAATACAAGTTTAGGCAAGGTTGCCGTTCTTGGTCATGCCAAAACGTTATTGCTTACCCATACACGCCATTGCTCAAGCTTTTATCAAGGGAAACACTATGTCAGACGCGGGACCCACATTCTCAGCAATTCGGTGGTCCCACCCACAGTTGGCTCCAGCTGGCTGTACCCGTAATCCGCGACCATAGGATCCGATATCCAAACGGTAAATCCCCCCTTACCCGATATTCCCCGCGCGGGACCCAGTTCCCAATGCCTGGTCCACCCAACTTTTATAATTCCACCAACTGAATTGTCGACACGTGTCCACCCGAGTGTGGGGGCCCACACCCTCCCCGCATTGCTTCCGCCACTCATCCGCGTGATATTTGGCGCAGGGACCACAAGCCGGTTGGACACCGTGCCCGGAGCCCGAGATGGGTGACCCACCCGTGGCGCACCCAGCGACACGAATTGGGTGGGCAGCCAACCAGGACCACCATCCCTTCCGGCCCCACCCTTCCATAAACCAAGTCTCACTTGGTTTTCATCTCATTCTTTACTTTGTCCGGGTGGCCACTGGGCCCAGACCACGGAGTGGTGAACGCCACGGCTGACGTGATGCATGAGAGGTCGGCAGTCCGTGGCCGCCTGGGCCCCACTCGTAGGGCTTCTTTTGGGTGCCTTTTGGAAAGAGAGTTGCTAACCTCAGCCACTCCAAGCCGCGTGTAGTTTAGAAAGGGAAATACTCTTTTATCTCTAGGGTACCTCGATCCGGTTTAGTGCGAATCGCCAAGGATGAAGTGAACAACATAGCATACCCCTTCACGTATGGATGATCTTAGAAAAAGGGCCAAAAGAACAGGAAAAAAAAAAAACATATTTCATGTGGCTGGCGCGCAAAACCCGGGTTTGGCGCTCATTCTGGGTGTGCTAAGGGGGTACGCCTGGCGGTACAAGTTAAACTGGGCTCGGCCCAGGAGCGGATATCGGGAAGTAAAGTTTGGTGAAGTTTCTCACGGGGAGCGCAAAAGGGAACGAGGGAAGGAACGGTACGGGAATCCTCATTCGCAGGGCCTTCCCTCCCTTTAAAAAATCTACCGTATCTCGAGCTCCCATAATTCCCTAATTCACCGTGGTGCGCTTCCCCCAAACTTGACCCGGGGGACCACGGTCCTGATCGGACGGCCAGCAAGGAGAGTTGGTTGGGCCCATCTCGGGAAGGAGTCGCATCGCCGCAGGATGGGCAGGGATTGGAGGAATAAGAAGAGGCGGGTGGTTTCTAGGGTTTTGCTTGGTCTCGCCTTTTGTGTGTCCGACTGATATGTTATTGGGGAGGCGAGAGGAGGGAAGGGGAAAATATGTAAGCGTTTTCGAAGTGGGAGGAGGACGGAGGCCGAGATGGATTCTCAGAAGCAGGAGAAGGAGGAGGACGAAGACCGCCGGAGAACAGACCTCAGAATGGCCGGCTGCGGCAGCAGTGGAGGAGGAGGTGTAAGCGGCAGTAGCGGAGGAGGAGGAGGAGGCGGCGGCTGCGGCGGGATGACACTGCCGCCCCGGCCGCCATACCGGTCCACCGGTTCATAATCCCCAAACCGGAGCCTATCGAGATGAGGGAGGGTTCCAGATTCTCCGGCGGCCGACCGGGCGCACCAAGGATCGGCACACCAAGGTGGAGGCCGGGAAGGAGAATCCGGATGCCGGCCGCGTGCGCCGCCCGGATCTTCCAGCTGACCCGGGAGCTCGGCCACAAGTCCGATGGCGAGACCATCCGCTGGCTCCTCCAGCATGCGGAGCCGGCGATCATCGCAGCCACGGGTACCGGCACGGTCCCGGCCATCGCTACTAACGTCGGCGGGACCCTCAAGATCCCGACCGAGGCCCCGTTGACTGCACCAGTGACTTCCACCTCAACCCCCGCTGCGGATGCTGCCGGGGAGGAGGCTACCAAGAAGAGGCGGCGAAAGCTCCAGCCTTCCCGGGCTGCGGGGACCGGCGTAGCCGCTGCGGCGGCGGCGGTCTACTACCCTGTCCAGGACCCGCTGCTTCCGGGCGGCGGCGCGATATCCATGTCCACGGGGCTGGCACCCATCGGGGCGGGGCAGGGTATGGTGCCGATGTGGGCTGCCACCGCAGGCGGCAGAGTGATACCACCGGGGGCGTTGTGGATGCTCCCACCGCCCTCTGCCATAGCAGGGCCTTCGAGCCAGCCGCAGCTTTGGACGTTCCCGTCGGTCCCACAGATCATCAACCTGGCAACGGCCCGGACCATCTCGGCCACCACGGTGTTCCCCCTGTAGCCGTTCCCCCGCGCCGTCATCGTCCGCAGCCGCGGCAGGAAGTTCCGCGGCGAGCGCGCCGGCGGCCAGAGGAGATAAGGCAGAGCTCCAGCTGATGGGCGAGTCCGGCGAGCAACGCCACCGCCAAGATGAAAACAGAAGGAGAATCACGAGGAGGAAGAGGAGGAGGAGGAGGAGGAGGAGGAGCTCTCTGAGAGCAGTCCCGAAGATTAAAGTTTAATTTTCACATAGAGAACTTCTGCTCTTCGTCCTTTTTTTTTTTTAATTTTTGTCGAACTTAAGTGAACAATGGTCTGTAGATCGGGGAAGCACGGCGGCCATGGACGATACCCGGCCATTTCTCCGTTGCTTGGGGTCGGCACATGCGCACGTGCGAGATACGTGTTCTCTAACTTTTACTCAGCTGTCATTTAACTCATGTGGGGTTGGTGGTCTCGGGGTAGAGGTAGGGTCAGAAGAGCTCAGAGGGTGGGAAGGTGGGGTGGTTGCACCGTGGACCGTGCTTGGCGATAGGGAAAGGGTGGGTCGCGTGAGTGGGCCACCACCTGTCCGTCATGTGAGGGGGTGGGCGCGGGCCCAAGCGCGTGCGGAGGGGGAGGAGGCGGTGGTGGTGTGGTGTGGGAAACTGGGGCGGGCCCATGATGTTGTGGTGGTCCCGGCGACACCGGGAGGGCGGAATGGTTGGGTGGGTATTTGGTTACATTCGTGCGGTCCTGAGTGGAGTCGGGGAGTGGGGTATGGCGTGGGATCGGGTCTCCGGAGGGACACGTGGATGTGGATGACGTGGACACGGAATATCCTCTAGTTTCTACTTTCTAGTCTTTTAAAAGGATCCCTCGTCTCTCAGTTGTTAACTGTTGTTTTAGTTGCATGTCTGATGGATGAGGGGAGGAGGTGGATGTGTTTGTTTTCTAATGAGATGTATCATTTAGAATGAGGGCTTAGGCTTGTATGTTTTTTCTTCCTTTCTCTGAGCTAATCACAAGCTTTGTATCTTTCTGGTCTTTTGTACTATAGTGGTGGAATCTTATGCTATCTGACTTCCTGAGTTAGCTATCTACGTTTGTGTGTGTTGTGGGTCGGGCTTGGAGACATTGATGGCTGAGTTAGTATTGGTTGGGCTATCCTCTTATGAGAAAAAAAATTTATTTTTGGTGGTGTGGTTTTGATCCACCACCAAGGCAGGATGAAGTCCAAACAAGTGGGTCTTTTTCAAATCTGAATCCATTCTTTGGTTGTTGCGTGTTTGCAAGCTCAAAGGAAAACCTGGCGCGTGGAATGAAGAGTGAGCCATTGAGTTGGGTCAGAATTTGATTTACGTGGGATCCACCAACAAGGTGCAAATCTACGAGGACCATTTCATGAAGACGGTATTCACCAGCGTACCATTGTCACCGTTGGAAAGAATTCTTCTTCAACTGTGGTTAAAAGAGAACAGAAGTTTGGCCAGGCCACCGGGGTACTGGCCAAGCTACAGGTATCTCACTGACTGGGAGTGGTTCTTAGTTAATTCCAAAGTTCTTCTCAGTTGGTCGGCACCTTGCTTTGCATGGGGGACCTAGGTTTCATTGATATTTGTGGCAAATAACTACTGTATTGGAGCAGAAAAAGAGAAGAGTAAAAAAAAAAAAAATCCAAAGTCCTCAGTATCACAGTGAGGCAGGATTTGTATCTGCATGAATATGGCCCGGTTCAGTGTCTGGAAGATTCCATTACACACGCACACAGAGAGAGAGAGAGAGAGAGAGAGAGAGAGAGAGAGAGAGAG
>KE504911.1:550374-569783 GCA_000441515.1 Elaeis oleifera
TTTTTTTTTTCTTTTCCTTCTCTGTGTGTGTGTGTGTGTGTTTATCTTTCCCTATTAATTTTGAGTGTGTGCTCACGAGGAGGTTTTTTAATTTATTAACTGGGCTGGGTGCAGGTCCACATTGTGTACATGGGGGAGAAGCCCAAGGGTGGGGTTGCTGTCAAGTCAATGCATCACTCCATCCTAGCAGACGTCTTCGGAAGGTCATCATAGTTAGATTGGGCACTTGTAGTTATCCAATAATAGTCTCTGTTGCTAAGAAATTAGCTTGCAAGGTTACATTGCCCAAACATATTCCTTAAAATTTATGAAGCCTGTTGACATCAACCGTACATGTCATTTAGTGGACAATTGTATTGGACTCACAAAAGATTAATATTGTGATAATATGATAGGACAATCATGGTAACATGTGACGGATGGCTCCATCCACACATACCCAAAAATAAAAGGCTAATACCATTAAAATTTATTCATCTATTTCCTACTTTAAATACTAGCGTCCGGCATGTTAGAAGGAAATGGATACATGTGACATCATCTGATTAAAGATTTTTTATTATAGATGAATAGATAACAACACACTCATTCTTCTTGGTGCAGTTGCCTTAAAATTTTCTTACCAGGAAAGCAAGACCTAACCAAAAGCCTATAATTATAGAGAAATATATTATTTATAGGAGCGACTATTTAATAAAGATGGAGCCAGAGTTTGTGTTCCAATTACAGAGACATTATTATTTATAGTTCTTCAAGTAAACTTTTCTGACTCTCGTTCAATGCAACGTCAGATGAAGTTGTTTAAAATTCAAAATTTTGTGGAGACGATGACACATTGGAATACCTGATAAAATCACAGCCACCAAGATACCTCCTACACAAACATAAAATCAAAAAGTGAGCAATCAGGATTATATACTTTTATCTATAAATTTAATGTTATTGCCATTCCATAATGATATTAAATTATACTTTAAATATATTTTCACCATATTATCATGGTTATTTAGTGATGTTAACTAAGTTTCTGATGTTTAGCTATTCCATGTTGATCTATACTTCTTATGTGTACGTCCATGATGCATTTCTTGTCTTTCATGATATTCCCCAATTAGACCTTAGAACCAAAAGTATGTATCGTTGATGATAGCTCAAGAATGTTCATTCGAAGAAGAGGACAATAGTTCAAGAATAAAATTTCTAACAATGAGTCTTTAGCTATCTATATGGTTGGACTCATGGTCTCGTAGCATAGTTAAAATCCAGCACCATTCATTAAGAAAACGAAAATAATAGACACTTTAAATTCTACTTTTTATTAAATAAATTCCTACTTATCGGCAGCATTAACAGTGGTGCTATCCTAAATATGCTAACAAGTTATGACTGGTTCTCTAACTGCAGTACTTCTGGTGCCAAAGAGTCTCTTGTGTATAGTTATGGGAGAAGCTTCAATGGATTTGCTGCTAGGTTGACTGACAAAGAAGCTGCAGGGATTCAGGGTCAGAATGGCTAAGCAATGAGACATGCATCATTTAATTAGGTTAAATGTTCTCGTTCCTTTATTGTGCCTATCTTTTTATATATGACTGCAGAGATGGATGGAGTGGTCTCTGTTCTTCCAAATACCATACTTGAGCTTCACACCACAAAGTCATGGGACTTCATGGGTCTTACAATTGGTAGAAATCTGCGCCATCCTACAAAAGCAGATGTCATCGTTGGACTGCTAGATACAGGTATATGTAACATAATTTGCTTTGGAAGCACCACCCACTGGCTCTGCCCTTTCAGTTGCCTAAATTCAATCAAAATATCATTCAACAGCCATAACAATAAACATTACTGCAATCTAAATACATGATTAAAGCATATGAAACATACCATATCGTTCGTTGTATCAAAGGTTATATCCAGTCTTTCTTTACCACAAAGATAAGGATCATATCCACCTTTAGCCATGTCGCCCCTTTATTGCACTCTTTGGCGCTACGCAAAACAGTAGTTAATTGCATGCGCCTTCGCCATCTTAATCTTCCCTATCAATTGGTTGTAAAGGTGGTTCATGGACCTGTTCCTCGTATGCACCTATTCTTCTTCTATCTTTAACCTCATCATCTTGTGCACTTAGATCTTCTCTGTCTCCCAACATTCTAATCCATACATCCTACGTAGATGTCAAATTTAAACTGAAGATCATGTATCTGACTTTTCAGGAATTTGGCCGGAGTCTGATAGTTTCAGTGATAAGGGCATGGGTCCCCCGCCTGCCAAATGGAAAGGGATCTGTCAGGGCTCCAACTTCACTTGCAACAAGTAATCCCTCTTTCTTCTTCGTCCTTGTTAAGAGGCAGAAAAATATGACCCTAGAAGCAAGCATCTAATGACTTCATTACTCCTGAATGATTCCCTGCAACAGCAAGATCATCGGAGCAAGGTACTACAATAGTGAAGGTTTATATACCAGCACAGACTTCAAATCCCCGAGAGACTCTATTGGACATGGCACACACACTGCCTCCACTGCGGCAGGAGTACTGGTGCCCGACACTAGCTACTTTGGTCTGGCAAATGGCACTGCAAGAGGTGGAGTACCAAAAGCAAGGGTTGCGATGTACAAAGTGTGCTGGGCCTTTGGATGTGGAACAGCTGATATCTTGGCTGCATTTGATGACGCCATAGCTGATGGAGTTGACATACTATCCGTCTCCCTTGGAGGACCCCCTCTTCCTTTCTTCCATGATGTCATAGCCATCGGGTCGTTCCATGCGATGAAGAAAGGCATCTTAACAGCCAATTCTGCAGGCAATTCTGGTCCTTACCCACGAAGGGTGACTAATGTTGCGCCTTGGACAATCACTGTTGCCGCGAGCACCATTGACAGGAAATTTATAGCCAAAGTTGCCCTTGGCAATGGACAGATCTTCACTGTGAGTACTGGATTCTATTTTATGGATTTAAAATCTTAAAATTACTAGCTTATCTTGCTTGATATGACCCCAACGTATAGGGGAACTCCATTAATCCATTCCGGCTCGCGGGCACATATCCATTGATATATGGTGGAAGTGCTCCAAACATCTCAACCGGTGCATCGGGTGATATCTCGAAGTACTGCTTTCGTGGTGCTTTGAATTCCTACAAAACAGAGGGCAAGATCGTGCTTTGTGACACCATTTTGGATGGTTCTGGTGTCTTGATGGCCGATGGTCTTGGAGTCATTATGAGTTCCCCAAAGTACTCCGACTTTGCCTTCTCTTACCCATTACCTGCAACTCTGGTCAGCGTAGAAGATGGTAAAGAAATACTGGATTACATCCAGTCTACTAGGTAAGAGGGTTGTAGCAAATCAATCATCTCAATTCTCTCTGATACTTGGCTGCCCTGTTTACTGAACACATGAACACAACCCCTTGTCAGCAATCCTTTGCAACAATCCTGATGGGCGAGACAGTAGAAGATGTCATGGCTCCAACTGTGGTCTCGTTCTCATCTAGAGGACCCAGTTACGTCGTCCCGACATTCTCAAGGTACTAATGGTTCCTTGCTTGATTTGAATTATATTCATTCCTTTCTCTCCATTCGTACTGTCACTAGATTCTGACTGATTGGCCATATCGACAGCCGGATCTGACCGCTCCTGGAGTGGATATTCTCGCTGCCTGGTCTCCGGTAGCGCCACCTTCGATCTACCATGATGATCCATTGAGAGTGAACTATAATGTGATCTCCGGCACGTCCATGTCCTGTCCTCATGTTAGCGGCGCTGCTGCCTACATCAAATCGGTACACCCCAGCTGGTCACCCGCTGCCATCAAGTCTGCTCTCATGACAACCGGTAAATAAATGGAATCAAGAAATTGGGCCCTTTTTTTATTTTTGGCGTCTCGTAAGTTCAATTTCACATAAAATGACTGATGTCATGGTTTACAGCAACGGTCATGGATCCTAGGAAGAACACAGATGCCGAGTTTGCCTACGGCGCAGGCCACATCAAACCGATAAAGGCTCTGAATCCAGGATTGATCTTTAATGCAACCGAGAAAGATTACGTGGACTTCCTCTGCAAGCAGGGCTACAGCACAACCACTCTTAGGCTGGTCACCGGTGACAAAAGCACTTGTCCGAAGCCCACCACCATTGGGAAGGCTTGGGACCTCAACTACCCATCCTTTGCGCTATCTGTGATTGATGGGCAGAGAATTTGGGGGGTCTTTCCTCGAACGGTGACAAATGTGGGAAACCGAGCTCGACGTACTACGCCTCTTGGTCTTCATCATATCCTTTGACGGTCACCATCACCCCTTCGGTCCTTTCCTTCTCTTCCCTTGGGGAGACCAAGTCCTTTACCGTTACGGTCAGTGGTGCAGCTATCACGCAGCAATTCATTTCTGGGTACATCGTATGGAAGGATGAGACGCATACTGTTAGGATGCCGCTCGTGGTATACACAACGCTTGCTCCCACCGATGATGAATCAATGGCTGCTCGTGTGCAACGATCGTTTGATGACTTCTCCATGTACCGCAAGAGTGGGATCCTAGGTGCCAATTGACAGCATCTCTAGCTACTATTACTCTGCTTAATATCTTCTTTTACCAATAATAAGATTGCTTGTGAGAGACCAGCGGGGGATGTAGCTCAAATGGTAGAGCGCTTAGAGGGTCCGATACCCTGCATCTTCAATTTGTTCAAAAAAGATTGCTTGTGAGAGTGCCACTGGCAACAGAGTGAATTTATTAATTTGCAGTTGTTCGGTTCAATGGAATGTAACAACACTTACATAATCTCTTTTCATTAGTCTTTTTTTCGGAAAACGAAAGGGTTTTGCTACTAAGGCATTTCATTGCATGATCCAGTAATACGAAATGGGGTTCAAGACCCTGGAATCCATAAAATTTTTGAGTATGGTTACACATTTCATGATAAATTACGAAATGGATGGAAGAGAGAGAGAGAGAAAGACGATAGAGAAGAAGAGAAGGATATCTACTGTACTCTTAACCGCAATGCATCATTCCGAGTCCTCGTCTCCTGTACTAACGACCATGGCATCAAATTGTTCTTTAAAAACAAAAAATATTGCCATCACTGTTGGGTTCAGGTCTGATGGTGATGGGACCACTTTAGGATCCTATCCAACATTTGCCATTAAATAGAGTATAGATCTTCAGATCCCTGCAGATAGGTGCGAAAGTTTCAGTCAGTCAGCTCTAGATTTAATGAGAAGGATTGATGCCTGGACGTTGTCCTCTTGTTCAAGCCGGTATCACCATTCGCCCATCTCCTCTGGTGCAGATTGCTAAAGATCATGAAAACGTTGTATTAAAAGTTTCTAAATGATGCAGTCCATTCGATCAAACACTAGACCCCATTGAACTTGTTAATTGAACTAATAAATTTCCAACGTGCATCACTAAGTGATCCAAGTGCAGACCAATGACTCTTTTTGTACAGCCAATAAACGTGGCAGAGTGCCCTGAAAGCAAAACCATGTACAGTTAAAAGGCATTTCTGGCTTAGCAGGCGGTCACCCAGCTTTCTGATACACAATGAAGGAAATCATCTAAATTTGGTGCAGGGATGCAAGCTTGGAAGAAAAAGCATGGAAACCCAATTTGTGAAATGGTCAATCTAATCAACCTTGCTTTGACACTTCTTGAATCAAAACTTATATTTATTCTAACATTCTAAAATGGAAGAATTATGAATTACATATAATGATTAAAAAACTTGCAAAAAATACTGACTCAAATATACACTTTTTCATAAAATCATGTGATTTATGGGGATCATTAGATTCGATGTTGACCATTTTGGCCATTATACCTTCCCAATATGCATGAATTAATCGATAATATATTCTTTATTTGTGTCTTTTTATATAATATAACAAATAGATAAGCATACAAAGAAGGTTTATGAACTTTCTTATTCCACCACCCACCCTCCTTTCCCTTTTGTTTTCCTTTTTGTATATGAGAAGTGGGTAATTCCTTCCTGTTGTGTCCTATTAAGTAAAGCTAAAATGATCATGGGGAAATCAGTTGTCCATCTTTGATGATCATCTCAATACTTTTCTATTTATCAACTAGTTAGCTAGCTAATTGCCTTCATAAAAAAGATGTAGCTGATTATGAAGTATTCTTTTCTCTCTCCATGCCCTTCTTATCCATTAGATTTGTCTTTATAGGTTCCCATCGAGTCATCATCCTATAATATCCAGTATGCCTAACTTCTCTACTTCTCATTGTCAAGCCACCAAACTTCTATTCCCCTCCTTTCTTTCTACTTCCCCGTACACACGTTCAATTTGGCAATTAGAGTGGGTATGTAGACACCTATCAATGCTTATCAAAGAAACAGAAATTAAATTCTGAAATGTTCTAATTGATTATTTGTCACCTCCAAGTTGATAAAGTGCATCTAGATTTAATTTGGATATAAAAAGCCAAACAATTGGTCCTGCAATTAATATGAGAAGAAAACCAATTCAAATAAGAAATAAAAGGAGAGATCAAACAAAAGAGGGAGAGCAAGAAAACTTATACAGAATTAAAGAAAATGGGTTTGTGGATAGAGATCCTCGGTTATGGAGGCACATTAGAGGAGTGTGCGTGGAGATGATGGATTTTAATAGGAGATGAAAATATTTCAAAAGGATATTGATGGAAAAAAATAAAAAACAAAAACTATCAAAAAGTTTGTGGATATTTCAAAGAAGTATTAATGTAAATGGTTATTCCAATCATTTAGAAGAAGCTTCCTAACATTGACGGAACAAAATTTTGGTAGCAGCAAATGTACTAAACAATGTGAAACAAAAGGCTAAATACATCAAAATAATTTTTTTGAAAGTAAATATACAATAAGATATACTCATAGTCTGTGTATATATCTATATACATACATACATACATATATGCATACACATACATATACATATGGCAAGTTCATATATATTATTTTTAAAAGCATAAAAAATTTTTGTCCATAGACGATGTTAGCCATTCAGTTTGATTGATAGCATCTTAAACAACCTACTGACTCTTTAACATTTCTTATATTTAGTTCGAATAGATTTGGTAAACATGTAGTCAATAACATTTGAAAGTCGTATACATTTGAGAAGGATGCTTCAGGGTGCCCGTCTGCAGAAGCTAAAATGAGGACCCATCGAAAGCTTTGTAAATTTAATTGGGACTCATCTGTATGAATGAACAGTGTGGATATAGAAACTAAACACATTAATTTGTAAACAAACCATATCCATGCGAAACTAAACACCAAATTGGATTTGAAGTTGCTGAAGCAAATATTAATCCTGCATTTGTGAAAACATAAAGACCATGAATAATCTGACGCATGGCCACTCCATTCCTCGTATCTGTCAGGCATTCACCTCCGCAGTCCCTTGTTTCCTTACACTAAGCCATACATGCATGATGGCTGCTCATGATTTCTCTTTTGGGCTTCCTCCAATTTGAATGTTTATTTCTAAATCTATGCACTAATAATGAGATCGACGCCCATCAATTAGCGGGATATAGATTCTTGCCCATGGTTCGAATGTAACTTTGTGACTGTTGATCGACCTTTTTATTCCAGCCAATGTTTTTTATGATCATTTAATTTTTAGTCCTTGGCCTCTCTTTTTGTACAGTAGTAAATTCGTATAGAATCAATGCCACATGTGTACCAGGGACTGTGTAAAATGGATCTTATTACAGGGCTACTCAATCTTGCTAGCAGCAGCACTTTCCCTTTTGCACGTAAGCAGCCAAGGTTCTTCATACAAGCAAATTTGTAGTCTAATGACAGAATTCAATCGATCCGTTGAGAAGCCTATGACTTTGGATTTTTTTAAATGCACAGGGAAAAGCATGTTGCAAAGGCTGGGGGAAGGACGGGGTGGTGTTCATAACTTTAATCTCACAGAGCTCAAATACTAGCAATGGCTAAACCAGGCTGCGAGTATGTTAGGATATAATTATCTATTTATTGTTTATCCTATTAAACAACTGCTTAGATTTCATTGCTCTGACGGGAAATTGTTCATACTGGAGCACCATTTCAAAGTTCATTAGAGTATTTGATCACATGTTGCTTTGCTAGAGCTGCTTGAATCTAGAATGAGGCGGTGATCACTGACGGACTTTAGCCTGGAAGGATCAAAATGTCATCCATTCGGAGTTTTTGGAACAGTCTAGCCTTGGCTTCGAATATGAAGTTGATTTTTACACTGCTGTTGAATTTGATGGAAAAGCAACTATAGAGAGAAAAGACCCTACTGCGCGACCTGTGAAGGAAAAAAATTTCTGTTGAGATTTCCACCGGAGTTGAGAAAAAGAGTCATAATTCGAAAACCATTATTCAAAATTTCTTCCCACAGAAAACATTATTTTTTTAATTTATTCTTTAAAATTATGAAAACAATGTTGTTTTTCCTATCCACAAATAGCATTATGTGAAATACAAACATAACCGTTAGGAGCAAGCTCAGCGGCATTCTAGAGTTTTTGGCTTGTTTTATTCAGTGATGTGGTTGCAGCTGAACAAGGATTCATCCGGATAGCTCTGCACTATATTATGTAGCCAGAACTAATGATGTTTCCTTACAATTTAGGTTTAGAAGGTCAAGCATTTATTTATCAGCATAACTAGCAACTTTGAAGACTGACTTGAACTTGTATGCATTACCATTCTTGTTTGTGTTACCCAGTGAACAACTGTATGACAAAAGATTACAACCATGTAGGGGAAGACAAGTGCAAATTCTGATATATTCTGATTGTTCTGTTGGTTCGGGGATCAAGTAACTCTTTGAGGGTGATCGCAAACATACTTCGAGGCCCAAGACTTACCATCTCACAGAGTTTGGTCCACATGTCTAGCTTTAATTCTGGATGGCAATACCTAGCATCAACATCATCAGAGGCAGCAAGATTAGTTTATCCCCATTCACTCTATAGAAATTAATAATGCCATCTCGACAGGGTAACCACTAGGTTTGTCTTGATAATCCTATGCAATCTAGCAAAATTCACAAGATCACAGGTCGTTTCAGGCCTATATTTACAAAACTCACAGGAATACATTTGAAGTAGGCCATCCAAATTCCATAGAGAGACAAAAAGACCTCGGCAGGTCTCTCTTATCTCCCTGCAGGAATAGGCTGGGAGAGATCTGGTTGACATAGACTGGACCAGACCATACTCTAAAATACTAGAAACCCTGGTTCCAGCCCTGTGGATCCAACAGAATTACTCAAACAGGATCTAAGTGGCTTTCAGAAAGTTTCGATGTATTCACTTCTGATCCATGATGTCAAGTCCAGGATCTCCTGCATTCAAGTTACCGGAGACTACATTCTTACTTGTCTGAATTAAGTACAAAAAATGCTTCAGGCTGAAGTAATCAAACCAGCTGCTTACCTGAGAAACTAATTTATGCACCATTAAGCAAAAGAACATCCGAACGTAAGACATATTTCACATTTCTGGTAACGGCCCGAGCTTCATGCAGCATGCACTTTGCCCCATGAATATGGAGAAGGGCCATTCCCTCCACTGGAGCAACCTGTAATGCAGAAGTACCACCATAAATTCCCTAAACAAACTCAATGAATAAAAGCGATCAGAGAACCTTGCACGTTTGACTTTTCTCATACAACAGACTTTAAAAGCAGTAAAAGAGAAAACAATAGGAAAAGAAGGAAAGAAAGATATCTAGTTGCCTGGGAAAAAATAAGAAGTATCACAAGTTTTTAATGCAGTTAAAAATCAATCAATACCTCTGCCACAACTCCTTGCCTCTGATCATAAAAACAGTTTCCCCTCCAACTAACGACGGCATGAATGATTCTTGGTTACCACCCACACTTTTTTCACCTTGGAGCCTTCACCACCACAAAGATATATTAATAAAGTATATTGTGTTTTACGTCCCTCTCCAAGATTTACACTCTCATCAATATGTCGACCAAAACGCTGGCCCAATTTATATCTGCAAAAAGTACAATTAGCCAGACTGATTATATTTGATAACTGAAAGGCAATTCAAATTGAACACTAAATAATGAAAGTTCAAGGTTTGCCAAGGCTACTCGGTTCATTGGCTCAATTTCTGTTTATGATTTTACTTGATAGATGAGTTAACAATGGCTTGGTTTCATCAGGATATTTATCTTACAAACCACATAAGACATGATCCTGCTCCAGTCGCTGTACAACTATAAGCACAACTTTTAATATGCTTTTCAGTATTCAAAAAACAATTGAAAGAAGCAGATCTAGGAGTCCCTGGTGCATATACAGCCAACATAAGGTAAAACTGCTCGATCAATTTATTTGTAATTTTGATGTACATAAATTTGAAACTTTTACATAAAGTAGTAAAAGTAGAAAGAAATAAAGATAGAATCTTCACCTGTAGAATCTAATATTTGGATTCAGACCTACAGCTACTTTTTCCAGAACCTTGATATCATCAAATACTTTTTCAGGCCTGACTCCCATATGCATTCAGCAAGAACAGGGTCATTGACAGAAATCCGGTCATTGTCTCTGTAGGCTTCACCTTTGGCTGGACCCAAGCTCCCTTGGTGCACAAAGCCCACAGATTCTGCCGCTTCAATGAAGGACTTTGCTTCAGCAGCAGTGAAAAAATTTGGTATCTGAAAAGTTATGCTCAAAAGAGAGAGAGAGGAGAGAGAGAGAGGAAGAATGATGAATGGTCATTGATGCTATTTCTTTGGCATACAATATTTTCTTAAGGTAAATGTCTCACTAGCAAACAAAATGATGATATATGATCCCTAAGACATTTCCACGAAACCAGAAAGAACAGCAAATAATAGAACAAGGTAAATTTCCTTCTGGGGCTTCTATAGAAAACAAAAAACTGCAATGATTCTTAATTGTCATCCTTTTATATCTTTAGAGGCATCAAGAGGAATGATTGTATTTTCAGTCCAGGCTGAGTTTCACCACCAATGATACATAAATATCAGTTATTAATCATTTATCCATGTATGGGTAGGCAACAAACAAACAGTGAGTTGGAAAAACATGCACTACACTGCATTTCTAGCAATTCACAAACAGTACTATTGATCCTGAAGATCAAACTGACTCATAATGTTGCTTTGTTTCGCACCGCCATCATCACCATCACTATATAAGATAATCTACTTCCTTAGAGGTTTGACTGCTTTTGTCAAAACATAAGTAGCTAGCATTCTGATCACATAGCACCATTACGTGGCTTGCAATTCACATCTTAAGTTTGTGATAGTTGTTTGCCTGCAGCCAGACTTCAATTAAAGTCAGGCCTGAACAGGTTTAAATGATATGAACCAACTGTTTTTCGTTAATGGAAGTATTAAGCAGTCTTTAAACTGATAATTTAGCCCTTTGATGACCCGTGAAACACATCAAGTAAAACCAGAACTGAGTCTTGAAATACTGAGATGCTCCACACTAACGTAATCTATATAGCCTGTTTCTCATTCAGGATTGGCCAGCATTGAACCTTCCAAAACTAGAATCCTCTTAACTTGCCAACTTCTCATATCTTCTACGAAACATCAGCCTCGTTTGTAAATGTATCTACCAAGGAAAAGTCTGTGCTGGTAGATACAATTAGTTATCGGGTTCCAAAATAAATGATTTGACACAGTATATCACTGGTCATGCAAGGAACATGTTACTCTCTTGACCACTGACAATTTGACGAGTGCTACAAGAACTTCACTCAAATCCCACACGAATCTTGCATGAGAAAGAGGATCAGTCACATGAACATCAAATAGCCCTCTCGGCCTGCCATAGCCTCACATTGTCACATTGGCAGAAGCTATTGCATGTGCTTGTCCCAAAGAGGAATATTGGTAGGTGAAATACATATCTTATGAGAACCCAACCAGACTTAACTTGCATGACCTCAGCTCTAAACTTATTGGCTGGAAAATGGATACTTACTACAAGATGGATTACTTGTGCTCATGGTTGTGCCATATGTGACTAGCTCTTGTTTTGTTTCATATATGCCTTGATAAGGGCTTGTTCAGTCAGTGAATAAGCTGAGCTTGAGGTTTAGTTGCTGATAAAGACCTAAAATTTATTTGTTCAATATCAGTACCAATCTAATGGATGAAATGCTTCCTAAACAATAAATGTCATATTCACTATATTGAAATCTAATGATTGAGATTGGGTAAGACTATACATACAAAAGAGGTAGAGGACCATGTGCTCAAGGCAACCTTTAACAAGACATTCCTGGATAGCTCAACTTCAGCTCAGAATTAATCAAGACAAGCATCAGTCTAGCCAAGCTTCTGCACGAGCTGGATTACCCAAGTTCATCTGGTTTACATCTCATGCCTTCGTTGTTTTGGCATAACGAATGACTGAACTTTAAATCACGTGGACGTGATCATTTCTGGTGATTGTTTAGCTGATACCATCTCAGAAGTCCAAAAGCTGAGTTCATGAGCACCTTACAATCACTTTCTGAATTCAGATCCTAGGGAGCCAAAGGGGCCATTTGGATGCAGTGTGTCCTTGAAGTTGGCAATTGAACTGAAGTTATGATTCTGTATTTGGTATTTATCTGCAAGTTACTCATATGGAACTATAACTTTAGTCAATAGGCACTTGCCTTATGTTTGCTGAATATTTGATTTTCTGTAAGCGTTCAAGTTTACTCACTTGAAACTATTTGATGGTTTACCTCCACATCTCAATATGAGAAGCACCAATTTAAGTCATTTTATCTTTCATCATATAAATTGACTTGAGTTTGGAAAAGCATGTAGACTGTGATAGACACCAGTTTCAGGCTATCATATTCTCCACACACACACCCCACCCCACCCCCCCCCCCAAAAAAAAAAAAAACTAATTAAAATTTATGAGCACAACAACTATCACAATCACCGAAAGAAATGGTAAGAATTGCAGGGCATGCTGTAGCAAATAGACAGGAGACAATGACAACTAAATTATCAACTCACTAATCATGGCAGACTGAGGATAGACTAGGGTTGGGACAAGAAATAAAAGGGGGTCATGGAGCATGTGATAAAAGTGGAATGATAGGAGAGGAGAAGAGATAACTGAATGATAGGAGGAGGCTATGGGGATAGTAGGAGAAAGATAGAGGGGAGGACGGCAGTGTTTGAGGAGAGGCAGTGAACTGGGAAAGGAGGGAGGCAGGAAAGAGACGGACTGATGGAGTGAGAAGTTTGAAGGAGAAGACAGGGAATGTCACAAGAAATGAAGGTAGGTGGTGGAGTGGGTGAAAACATGGAGGCCTCTCCATAGTACTTTCATTCACACAAACAAGGTTTGCCCTTCACAGCTGAAATTAAAGTAGGGAAGCATGCAGTTTTGGGATAACACAACGCCAAATTAGTTATTTAGGTCCGGTTCCATGATGCAAATAGGGTAGGCATCAATATTCTGAGATTTCAAAGGTTGTAAAGGACATGATTGATTGCAAGAAAGCTGATCTACATAAAGCCAGACAAAAATGTTGAATCAGCCAATTCTAGCATTAGTTTGAGGAATCAGATAAATTAAGGTTTCAGCAATTCAATGTTTTACATAATAGCACAAATATAGACAGGGGACAGATCAAGGAACTATATAAGGAGTGATGGTTGAGTTGGTGATCCTGGATGAAGGACAAAGAGTCAGTAATATGAGGCCTTTTCTCACCTATAAAGAATATATAATTGATATAGGATGAGCCAGAAACTGTTAGTACTTCACCAAGATTGTGGTTGGAATGGATGTTCCTTTGAGATCTAGTTAGCCAATTTGATCAATTATACATATTTTAGCTTAATTTGATTTCACACTACACAACTTTCAAGAGATTTTCCTACAGTGACTTTTAACTTGAACAGGTTAATAGTGATTAAACTAAGGTTTACCAGTACACGAGTCCCGTGGATCATGTTCTTTTAACATGACTAAACCCTGTAATTTAAACGATTTGGATCATAAGTCATAACTACGATCACATGATGCTAAAGCACATACAGTTACCTAATTTATTAAATCCGAAGTGAATTATGAATTGGTAAAATTCGAAGGGTTTCTACAATATTTAGTGTATTAAGCAACACAGGAATCCCGTATGAAGATTTATTTAATTAACTCCTTTTAACACACATAAATATTTCTATATTATTCACCTTGTATATATTGATAATTCAAACCATTTTATCAAAATAAAGCATAATAAACAAAATGAACCTAATCGTACTCTAAATGAATCCAATTCATTGAGGAAGAGAAAACTCCAAATTATGAATCCAAATCCAGAGTGGATGAACCAACAAACCAAGTAACTATGAGAGCACATAATATTGTGGCAGCATACCTAAACACTAAGAGGAAATATGAGCACCCAGCAGAAGAACTCTAAGAAATTTAATCATCTTTAAAAGAGATTATTTTCTCAATGCATCAAGTCTTTCTTTGTTTTATGTCAAATACGTGTTTTGTTACCTAATGCTATTTGTAGGGGCTAAAAGAAGAACGCTTCATGCTCCATCATAGGATGATCTATTAGCGCCCACATTGCCCCCGCCGCCCACCCCAACCCCAAAAAGAAAGAAAGAAAAGATTACTAACAAAGAATTCATGCTCGAACAAGTAATTGCATGGTCAAAAGTCAGTCTTTCCTCATCCTTTCATAAACATTACGAAAGGATCTGTAACCTGACGGGTTAAAAAACCCTAAAAGGAAAGAAAGGACGAATATTTGAACCTAGAAGCACTAGACTACAGAGAAATCAAAAGAGATGGAAAAGAAAAGAAGGAATTCGGGGTCCTAGGCATATACCGTAAAGAGGCTGTTGCCTTTGAGGCGATTGATTTGGAGATCCCTCTTGCGTTTGATCTGCGGCCACCTCCCTCCCGACTCTTTTCCTCCCGTCGTCCTCGTCTTCTTCTTATTCCTCCTCCATGGCTCTTCGTCTCTCGCAGCTGCGGCGGGAGTCGCCATTCTCCGCCTTTCCTCGATCGAAATTGAGGGAAAGGAAGCCAATCGCAGACGAAGAATAGCGAAAAAGAGGCGTAACGTGTGGTGCCGGTCTCGAATTTGGGCTAGTTAGATAGAGAAATTGTTAGACGGATCAGGTCCAGTGGACCGGCCCAAATATCAGGGCACGTGTGTTGTGGACAAAAGGGGTCAAGCAACTATTGGACTGATCCATCTGGTCCGTCTAAAAATTTCTAAGTCAGCAACTTTTGGATCCACAGCATCTCGAATTCATCCAGGAGGAGAGGACGTCAAATTGGGTTATTTGGTCCAACCGGGTTATAAATAATCCAATTCGGACCAGCACGTTCTGACAGTATCTTTCGAGTGAAAAATAAATTTTTTGGATAAATTATGTCTATAATTCTTAAACTATATCAAATTTTTTTAAATAATTTTTAAATTATAAAAATTTAAATTTTAATCCTCGAAATTTTTGAACCATTTTAATATTGTCATTTGCCCATTTTTGACAATTTTCACGCACTAGAATTTTATGTGGCAGTCATCGGTGCTTACATGACTCCATTTATTTGAACAGGTGGCACCGATGCTGACTGGACCATTTTTTTTTCCTGTTCTTCTTCTTTTCTCTGGCCTCTCCCCCACCCACACCGGCTCACCATCCGCGCAACCCCCGGTTCCCACTCCCTTCGGCCCACCCCTTCAGCCACACCCCCACTCGCTCCGATGTTGGTGGACGTGCACTGTCGTTTCTCTGCATGAAGGGACAGAAAGAGCTGCTTGAGCTCCTTGATGAAATCGATGGCCCCATCGATGATGGAGGCTTGGTCCCCCTGTGACCAAAAACAACGTCATCAAATGAAGAAACATAGATGGAATTGGTAGAAGATCAAAGAGAGATAGAGAGAGAGAGCGGGCGTATAAATTGGACGAAGGAGGGGGCATGACGATGCGAAGGGCGGCGAGGTGGTTGCCTCCCATCTAGTTGAGCCTTGGGGGGCGGTGTAGAACCCATTGGAGAGGGTAGCGGAGGGAACGGTGGGGGCACATGGGGCTGGGCGGGAGGGGAGGAGGGCACCAGCGCATAACCCACCGATACTAGGGTGGGCGGGGGCATAGTCGGAGGGGGTGCGGACAGATGGGTCGGTCTGGAGGAAGGAGAAGACTCTTATATACAGGAGTCTTCTTCGTTCTTTTTTTTGGTGCTTTGCGATTCGTGCAGGGTGCCAATTGAGCTCGATTGTCCACGTAAGCACTGGTTTAGGGCAAAAGAAGTAAATTGGTGAGAGAAAATCGTCGAAAATCGTCGGAAGGGTGATATTAAAATAGTTCAGCAAGTTCGGAGATTAAAATTTAGATTTTTATAGTTTAAAGACTATTTAAAAAATTCGATATAGATTAAAACTATAGACATAATTATTTTTTTAGTGAGCGAAAGAATGATTGATCGCATCTTGCATAGTTCTCAAAACATAACTTTTTTGTTTATCCATCTACACATATCTCGAGCGATCATCTCACAATCCAATGGTGGTTTCGTGCAAAGGAAGGGAAATCCTTCTTTCATGAAAGATACAATCCTATCCATTCATGAGTTAAGAGGATTTCTTAATGTAACGTAGACAGTTTTAGCTACTATAAGTAGGAGTAAGACAGGATTAAGAAGTAAAATCTATCATATCAGAAAGTAACTCATAGGCTAATTTTTTTTATAATAAATAGATCAAATTTTTGAAAATCATAATTTGATCATATAATATATGATTGAGATAATTTTTTAAAAAAATCAAATACTTTTCCATCCTAATTAGTTTTTTGATGGCATTAAATTTTAGACCCTAGTTGTTGTATATGTTTATATAACATAGCTAAAAGTAGCAAATGAAGTTTTTTACAAAAAGCCAAGAACTAAAGAAAAAGGCTGGTTCAATCAAAAAAAAAAAAAACTTAATGATAAAATTAATTTTTATTATTTAATTTGATCGTAATTTATAATGCACTTTCTCTAGCACCCAACGCCACCAAATGTTGTTATATTAAGAAGAGCGTCTTCTATAGCAGCACACCGAGCCGCAACCAAAGGTCGAAAGAACATGACATGGCATCTTCCCTCAAACCATCATGTCTTGGAAATGTGCGAAAGCACCATGAAGTATGAAAGGATGTGAACCTTTACCATTTGAAAACCGAGAATGTTCCATGCAGCTAGAACATTTCTAGAAATGATAAATTTACCTGATCCATTTAGTATTTGATTCAACTTAATTTAAATGAAACAGATTTTATCTAATCTAATTAAAATTTGAAATAGATATAAATTTTTAAAAATATTCAAAATAAATTTTGATCGGATATGAATAATGATAAATTCCATCTCGAATTTGATCCAATATAACATTAATCTAAATTCTCCTCTCAAAATTATAATTATTTATAGTATTTATATCTTGAGTTTCTTATTCAACTTGACTTGATCTAATCCGATCCTTCTTATCTATCCGACCCGTACTTCTATTTGGTTTGGTCCGATCTGACCCAAAGTAAGTATGAAGTGGATATGTATATTAGATTTTTAAATATGAGATGAGTATGGATATTGGCTGATCCGATCCATATTCGATTCATTGTCATTCCTAATCATCCTACGTACGAAGCAACATTCTCATCCTTCCTTGGTCTTGATTTTTTTTTNTTTTTTTTTTTTTTTGTTGGGGACAAAACTAGGTCTCGGTCTTTAGAAGATCATCCAGAGTACAGTCAGACCCATAACCAGCATTCCACAACAAATGCATTGCGTGGAACACCGATCACCCGATAATGCAATCAAAGATGCCATGCCAATACTTTCCATGCTCGTAATGCATCCCATAGTCCAGCCTCAGGTCCAAAAGACAGTCGCTAGGAGTATAGATCATCTTGATGGAACGTGACCTCATTATCCTTTTTTGGGAGAACAATAATAAGATACATCATCTCAGCATTGGATATTGTATCCGTATCATTCTATTACGTATATTGTCGGTACATTCAATATGGAATGGTTTGATGGACCAAATGTTGGTATGCCCCTTAATTATATTGCATAGTAGTTCAATATCGATAAAATAGTAAATATTGAAATATACGACAAATCTTGGGAAATAGGTGCCTCGCATGCCGCAATAGTTGGGACCATTGCCCACTCCATGATGATGCATGCTGAGCCTTTCGACCGGAATATACTGCATTACAAGTCTCAGGACAGCGATCGGCTTGCAAGAATCAGGTATGTCCCTTCTACCCTCTGGCCAGAGTCCACTCCACCATGACTGAAACACTTTTAATGTGCTGAGCACCCACAATGTCATTGTCCCTGACCAAGAACTGGACCTTAGCAGCATAACGTGGGACTAGGGCTTTGAACTGCCTACATCCAGATGGGATGGGGTTGGGATAGAGATAGGGGTGGGATTGTACGTAGGAGGGAGAGGGAGAAGAGATGGAGGCAAGGGGTAAGGCAAATGGTCGGAGTGGTTGAATTACGGATTTGGATTCATGGGAGGCGATGAGAAGGAGTTGGAGGGTGGAGGTGGTGCGGGTGGAGCGATTGACCGAGTAGAAGGTGAGCGACCGAGTGGTCTCCCTCTCCGGTGGTCGGTTGCCTCTGGCAAGCAGCTAGACACATCTCCCTTTTCCCATCTCTATCTCTATCTCTATCTCCCCCTTCCTCTCTTTCTCCATTCTACTCTCAGATCCTTGCCTCTAACTCTTCCCAATAGCCAGAGATGCGCATGGTTCAGTTTAGATCGGTTTGCGACAAATTTTTAAACCAAACTAATTTGAATTAGGTTCTAAAATCAAAACTGAAATTGAACATATCACACAGAAAAATCAGTTCAAGCGAAACCAAAAAATTGACTCGATTTTATCGAATTGTGGACTATTATGTTTATATCAAATATAATGCTTATGGGATAGACTAAATGGATAGTTTATAAGGTGGACTAAGGTCCTATTTGGCTAAGGTTTATGGTGCCAGAAAATACTTTCTGGCCCTTAGAAAGTATTTAAGGTGGTACAATGATATTTGGCAAGAAATCGGAAAGTTGTTTTGATTTTGTGGGAAAGTTGTTTTGGCTTTGTTTAGAAGTTAAAAAAGTCTATTTGGGGGAAGCTCTATTTTGAAGTTTCTCCCAAAATACTTCCTGACTAATGTCGGAAAGCTGTTTTGATTTAAATAATTTTTTTAATGATAAAAATATCTACTAACAAATCTCATAATAATATCATATTATATAATTCTAAATATAATATAATATAATAATAAATATATAATATAATCTATTATAGTATTATTATATTATTAAATATAATTAATATAATAATATTATTAATCATATAATATTACT
>KE504911.1:651010-662313 GCA_000441515.1 Elaeis oleifera
GGCAGGCAGTGGGCCGGCGGAGCTGCCCAGGCGCGGCCTAGTGCGCGGCGCCCGGCCAGGCCCAGGCATGCGGGTGCGGCCAAGCTTGGGCGTGCGGGCGCGGCCCAGGCCCGGTGCATGGTGCGGGCGCGACCCAGGCCCAGTGCGCCGCTGGGAGCTCGTTGCCCGGTCCACAATGGATCGGGCGGTGCACAGGGAGCTCCGTGGACTGCGTGAGCGTTTCTCACATGTTTCTCGCGGTCCATGGCATTGTTCGTGGATCGGTGCGCGATCGGAGGGCATGGGTAGTTCCCGATCATGATCCAACGGTCCAGGTCCTTATATGGGCTTGATTAGGAGTCCTAATAAGCATCTAATTGGTTTAGCCCTTTAAAGGGCTTGTGCACGAACTGGAACTTGTGTGTGGTTCGGTGGCTTGGTTTGTGGACGCACGGACGGCTACATGTGTGAACCAGAGAAAAGGACCCATGGAGAGAGAGAGCACGCGATGTTGAGAGGAGTAGGGAGGCTTTGGACAGCGGACAGCGGTCGCTTTAGGGGTTCATGAGGGTCTTCCTAAAGAGAGCTTTTCTGAGGGAGAACTTTTTGTGAGAGAGAAATTGGGGTACGAGGGTTGAGGGTGAGATCTCCTCTTGTAATATTTCTTTTCTCATAGTGAAGTTTTCATGCCCTATGGAGACGAGTCTTTTTTGGCTAATCCACGTAATTGATTATTTCTGTTTTTTTTTTTTTTTCTTACTGCATCACGCAGTATCGAAAAGATCCTGAAAGATGGTGTCCTGGCCAGACATCCACCAACAATATTTCATATATTATTCATATATATTGGGCTAGAATAAAGTCATAATCCAAGTTTGTTGTACCGGTCAGTATTGTATTGATATATAGTCTTATACCATACTGGCACTCGATATATTTTACCATCTTATTGTACTGCATTCTGAGTGGAACTGAATCACCACTTTCTCAAGTTCCATGATTAAACAGTCCTTTTCACATATCTAAGTCCTATGACGCGGTCTACATATTAAATGGCAGAAGGGGAGCGATTGATAATTGAAAAACTTGTGCAGGATTGCAGGGTACAAATTGATTGGGTGTTTGTGAAGGGGAACAATTTTTTTTTTTTTTAAGCAGATAAATCAGGAGATGAAAATGATGAAAATCAAAACATAGAAGTGATGAATGATCAAAGTATCCCCCGGTTTTGGGTATTAGGCGGTGCTTGTGAGATAAGATGGGAAGATAATTCCGAGAACATGGAGGGTGCAAAACAAAAGTTTCATTGTTATGATTAGGTAGACATTTACATGTGAGGCTCTGAACCTTAATGTGGACTTTTCATACTTTGGCTTTATGCAGTCTACCACTTGTTTGCCATGCTACTTGTTACAGATAAAGTCTAATGTAATTGCATTTTTTTGTTGAATGTAACTGTTTGGTATACTCAGAATGGACCATGAACCTGTCATGCAGATTTCAGATACGCAAGGAACTTATACTGCATAGTGATCAGAAGAGAGATAAAGCATCATCAAATTTGTTATGGTACTTGATTTAGTCTTCAACAAGAAAGAACAAATGTTTGTTATGTGGTTCTCAGTGCACTATCGATTGATCTAGCATTTTCGTTGCATTTGATCCACTGGCTAAACAATCACAACATCTTTTAGCCTTTTCCTTCCATTCGAGTATAACTATATTGCCAGAGTGTATTAGTTATACTGATGCTATTTATCTACCATATATGGCATCTCTTGTGTGTACATGTTGCAATGCATGTGACAGTTTATAATACCTGCTTACAAAGATGTTATATCTTTGACCGTGCTGTTTATATCATGGTAGCTATTTTATTCTCTTGATTTTTGGTTGAGTTCAGATATTAGCGGAAATGCTACCGAATATTAGTCACAGCTCTTAATTTTTAAACTAATTTGTATTATATTTGTCTTTGTTACATATTGAAAGATGTTGGCCATCGAAGAAGATTTCAAGAACCGGCTCCAGGAGTTATTTCTGTTTTAGATTTTTTTAAATTTTATAAGATATGTAGTACCTTTTGGCTTATGATTAACGACAATATGGAGGACTTTGTTTCTTACATACTATGTTGACAAATGTGACACATGGAGGATTTGTATTAGTATAATGTGATTTTGGATTTTATGTGATGGTATATTAAATAATATTGTTTGTTGTAACATTAGATTTGTTAACCGGAAATTAAAAATTGGTCTTCAGTGGCAAATTTTTAGCGGCAATATTATTTGGTCATAAAAAATATAATATATTTTTTCGGTGACAACTTTTTGCCGCAAAAAATATTTAGCGGTGACAATATTTTGCCACAAAAAATATTTAATGGTGACAGCTTGTCGCCGCAAAAAGGATTGGTAATGCCCGTTCAGATTTTTAGCGGTGAGTAAGTTTGCTGCCAAAAGTCACAGACTTTTACCGGCGGTAAATTTGCCACCAAAAGTCCGAGATTTTTTCAACGGTAAATTTTGCCATCAATAATATTTAGCGGTGATATTTTATCATCGCAAAAACTACAATAATTAACATAAGATTATTTTGCGGTGGCTATAATCGTAGCTAAAATTATTTTTTTTGGGACAATATATTAGATGTTAAATGTTCTCATTTTTTGGTGAAAGGTTTTGCTACTAAATGCTTATCTTTACCGGTAAAATTATTTGCGGCTAAATATGTATTTAACTTTATTTTGCAGCGAATATGTTGATAATGCAGAAAAGGTGTGCACTTTAATGGCAATTATTTTTGCCACAAAAGGCCTATATTTCTCGGCAATAACATTTTGGCTACAAAGAGTTTATTCTTTTGTGGCGAATTTTTTTTGTTTTGCCGTGAAAAACATCTCCCCGTGACTCTTTAGCAGCGGCTTCCGATAACATCTTTTCATCGCTAAAATTATTTTGCGGCGATATATTGCTTTTTTCTTGTGGTAATTATTTTTGTAGCAAAAAAGTAAATTTTTTTATAGTGTAAATATCTTTCAGTCAAATTTTTGCAATGATGTCTCAAACATGGAGTCATGAGATGAATGGCTCTATAGTTATCCTTCTAACTATGGTTAATCAGCTAGAAACCGGCATGAAATATTATTGATAGCACACCCATTGTTTAGCATTCATCTTAACCTCATTAGCTATAAAATTGACTGATTATAAAGGTAATTCTAGCTCATCAAGCTTTGGCTCTTGTTGCTAGCTCATCAACTATCCGATCATTAGATCTTTGTCTTCACGAATAAATATATCCGTAGTCGGATTTGAGTATTTTAGCTTAACTTCCTCTTATGTGCAATTCAGTCTCAACTTTAGATTGTAGTGAATATATATAAGATTATTATGGCATCTCTATATCAGATGGTTCCTCTATTTGCTTTGGATGAGAGCGAAGATCAACCAATTGTGCTTATGGTCACTCAAGAAGATCATTTGAAAGAGGATCTAGATGGCAACTCGCTTAAAATCTCTTATCGATAAATCAAAATAAATCAACCATTAGGCTGCAAAATTATGTATAAGACTGTACATTAATGTATCATATAGTAATTATGTAACAACTAAAAGTTGTCATTATTGATATATAATCTACCTAAATTCATCTTATATTTGATTATTATAGCTGATTTGCCTCCAAAACTTTCAAAACCTTTCCTAAATATTTCATCTGTAAAAAAATATATTTGTTATAAAATATTATTGATTGAAGATAGAATTAAGTTAATCAAAATATACCACTTAAGCTGGTCTTTCTTTCACCAAAAAGAAAACCTACTTATCACTTCCAAATATATATCTATGGTTTTTGGATCAGGTACCATTTTGTATATCACATTATATTGGGTGGTCAGAAGTGTCACATCCCGAACCAAGCATCCGGATCAGATACATGATGGTCGTATACTTCTTAGATCAAGATCCTAAAAAATATGCAAAATTCGTTACAACACCTCAATATTCATAAATAGTAACGACCTACTTTCATAATACTTAGCAAAATTTTATAGAATTACATACTCAATTCATTTAATTATCCAATCAAGTATCAATAATGCTCTATTTATCCATCCTTTCATCTGTGAACCCAAAGTATAGCCAATCATGAATATTTTGCAACTCTGAGAAGAAAAAGAGGGATGGAGGAGGATGAGCATTACAATCCAGTAAAAATCACTGCACATCTACACCAATATAATAATAAAATTTGAAAATAATGATAAGTAATAAAGCATAAAATCTCATATCAAATATCTAGAATAACTTAAGCATCTATATAAATATGTATCAAATATCTGTCTTGTCAAAAGAGATGTGTCATCGTATGTCAATAAGTAAATCCTTTTATTCAACATTAGTTTTGTGTCTTGTCATCTGTTCCTCTTATTACAATTTTAATTCTTTCATCTTTTCTTTTTGATTTTGGACTAATTAAGATCATACCTCAATCTCTATTTGATCAAAATCTCAACCTTAAGTGCGTGACGAGCTATCCCATGTATAAACTCTTGACAGACTGTTCCGAACATAAGCTCCTGACGGACTGTCCCGGGTATAAACTTCTGATGGACTATCTCAAACATAAGCTCCTGACTGACTGTTCCTAGCATAAGCTCTTAGTGGGCTGTCCCAGATATAAGCTCCTGACTGGCTATCCGCATGATGAGGCTGGTCCAAACCATATTAATTTTCATCATATCAATTTCAGTTTATAGTTGATCAAAATAAGCATATCATATCCATATAATCATACCATCAATCTCTAATACACGTATATAATCAACACATAATGTATTCATGATGAAACATTATATCAAAAATAATAATGTCTCAAACATAACAAATTGATGAACATGAATCCAATAATACAAACCAACGATACAAATTTAACAAAAAAATAGTATATTAATGGTGATCATGTATAGAAGTTCTTATCTTTATTATCAACTAAATCCAATTATAGTATCTACTAGTCTATACCTAGCATATCAAATCAATTATTATGATTCTAGCTCATCCTCGATCAGTCATCAACTTAATCAAGTGATCAAAGTGCAGATTCTCTTACCAAACATCTCATCCAGTTGATGTACCCAAATATAGCCGATACCAATGATTAGGAGAAATCATAACGTGACCATGATCGAGTTGGAAAATTTATGAAAGAAGATCATAACTATTCAGATAACGATGCTCGGTAATCAAGTAGATTACATATGATTGGCTCGACTAGTAGGTCATGGAGTAAGAATCTAATAAGTTCCAATATAATGCGGCAAGCATTGTCAATGATAGATATTCTATAGAAATCAAAGTGAAGATTAATATAGTGGGCTGCATCAATATTCGTCCAAGACCCTCTACTAGCAGTCAACTTGAGATTCATAAAATCCAAATCCTTCTACTAGATCAATAACCATGTGGAGGTAGAGTGTGTAGAGAGGAAGAAAGAAGAATAGAGAAAAAGGAGAGAGAGAATAAGAAGAAGGAAATAAGAGAGGCATGGCGTCTCTCTCGTCCTCACATCCAAGGAAAGAAGAAGAAGGTTGCCCATCAATGGCCATGGCTGGATGAGTGGTGGTCCAAGGTAATGCCCGATGGCAGCTGGCGATAGTGATCAGTTGGAAGGAAGAAGGAAGAACAAAACCAAGGAAAATTGGGGATTGTGGTGTCTATGTTTAGATCAAGTCTCAAACCATCATCTAAGCTCAAAGGTCTCATCCTGACTCATAATACAAAGGCTCCGGCAACAACCAATGATGGCGGTAGCAGCGGCAGCATTTTGGAATAGGAGATAATCAAAAATAAAGAAAAGAAATAGAGTAAAAGAACAAGAAAGAATTGTTCAATTGAATCTTGCAAACTTCGGCTCTGATTATCCCATCAACGATAGTGTTGGGAACTAGAATAGATAAAGAGGAGGGTGCTCGAGCCTTCATGCCGAGTGACCGAGGCCCAGGTCCCATTCCTGCTAGGGTTTTTTTCTCTTTTGGTCTTCCCCTCGGCCCTCCCTTTCTTCTTCGCTACCGCTATTCTGGAGACAATGCTGAGGCCATGACCATAGAGGCTTGATAGAGGCAATCGAGAGATCTCAATGAGGCAGAGGGCCGGAGGCGGTTGAGGGTGCAGTAGGGTGGTGTTGGAGCCCGGAGGCAGCCGAGAGCACGATCATGCCTTCTAAGGTGGAGTCGGAGCGGTCGGGCGGAGGAACGATCGGGTCGAGAGCGCAGCGAGGGCAAAGCCACAGAGATTGGAGTGGCGATTGGGCTGAGAGCGGTGACGTTGGTGAGGGCAGAGGGGCGGTTGGGCCGAGAGCGTGGTGACGCCAGCTAGGACAGAGGGTGAGGGTTGAGGGGTGGTCGGGCGGAGAGCATGGCGATCTACAGTGATTGGAGACTGAGAGGTGACATCAGATTATTATTTTTATTTTTTTTAAAAGAGTCCACAAACAGGTTATTTTTTTTTTAAACTGGATTATAAATAGGTTATAAACAGATCGGGTCGGATAACTTATTATTAAGAAGATCGGATTCAGGTTTCAGAACTTGACTTGCTTAAAGAACAGGTTAGATTTGGATTCAAAGTTTTTTTGACTTGATCCGTATCTGGTTTGATCCATTTATATCTGATCCAACCCAATTGTCACCCTTGTCCAATGGTGGATTTGTTTGAAAGAAGGTGAATCCTTCTTTTGTGCAAAAGGCACAACCTAT
Organism: Elaeis oleifera; assembly: GCA_000441515.1. Taxonomy (NCBI): domain Eukaryota; kingdom Viridiplantae; phylum Streptophyta; class Magnoliopsida; order Arecales; family Arecaceae; genus Elaeis; species Elaeis oleifera. The sequence goes on from KE504911.1 coordinate 657,753, forward strand.
GTCCTGATAATAACTAGAACAGCTGCATACTTGGAAGTATACAGCTTGTTGCATCAAGCGTGGCCTGTCACCTTGCGGTCAAGCCGGTAACATTTAGTTAACAATATTTTAGATAGCAGCAAATCATATGCATCGTTGTGGTGCATGCCTCTGGTTATTCACCTCAGGTCTAAAAGATATGATCGACGTGACATCATATGGGTAGATGCATGGAATTAATTAAGAATGGTAATGGTGGTAGATCAAAAATTTTTACATAATTAATAATACTCAGTTATGCTTCCTAACTTTCTCAGGAAGGTCAGCCTGAACATCACCTAAGATTTTGTTTTTACAGTTACTCTGTATGATGGCAAAATGTCACCAAGTATATACTCTTTGCTCAGCCTTTTCAAGACAGCTTCAATGATTATGATGCAACCTTCCGCTTGATGTCTTGGATTTCTGGTTTGATATCAGCTTAATATATTGCTAACTCAACTTCATTTCCTTTGCCCTTCTAGTATATATATCTTGAAATAGGTCTCTCAGGGTCATTGTTGCAGTACTACAACCATATGGAGCTATCATAGGTTTAGCAGCTCTCCTGTCAGGACTCCTGGTTCCTCCTTCTATACACTCAATGGCGTATTGAGTAGCACTGCATCGAAAGTTCATATCCCACCAGACCGTTTGCAGTTCTCCATATTGTCATTCCATCTCTACAAGTTTCAGTTTTCTGTCTAGATATACTATGGCCCCTATGAGGCCAAATGCCTCTCTTTAAGAGATCCTTTGGTACGCTCCCACAACAAAGGCAGTGTCCACCGAAGGTAATCAAATATGAAAAACTAGCCATCTAGGAAAGGCTCAAAACACCCACACCCATCTGCAAATGGATATGAGCAATCACAATAAGAAAGACCTCCATTGCAATCTCACTGCAGACTGAAGGGTATCCATGCGCACCATTCAACGCAAGCAAAGTGGTGGAATCGTGATAGCCCCTCATGTTGCTGTCGTGGAAGGGGAATGGTTGTGGACCAAACGCCATGACGACGGTCGTGGCAGGCCCTCCGCGGCCAATGGTGGCACCACGACGACAATGCAGTGTAGTGGACCTAGCTGGGTGCATGGTCTATCACACACACACTGAAACATTATCTTCATTGTGCTTTTGATGATATCAATGGAAGAGCACATGCGATGCCAGCGGTGCCTATTGCCATGATTTCATGGTATTGGTGGTCCAGTTATTGAGACGAAACATCTGCTTTCAAAGCTTCATCAATTGTTGATGACTGGGTTGCATACCGGGAATTAGCATGTAAGAATGTCTTATAGTAATTGAAAGTATCTCCGTTACCATTCACAAAAGAAGAAGAAGAAGAAGAAGATTGCTTTTTGGAGATCAAGTAAAAAACTCTTCGAAGTGGGGATGCCAGATACAGATAAATCCCGAAAAAAATTTTTTTTTTTTAAAGCAACAAAAGAACATTCTGGCAAAAGCGGCAAGAAAACGAACATTGCACTGCGAGCGGGCCAGGTGAGTCTTGAGTACCTTTGGCAGAGAAAGCAATGTCTCCCAGTGTTTGTAGAAAAGTGGAAAATAAGCAGTAATTATGCCCAAAGAATACATTATACCAAGAAGCAGAGTGGTAAATTGCATATTTAACTTGCGTACAAGCAAATTTCAGACGATGTTGAATCAATTAAAGAAAATGGTTCGATACAAAACTAGAAGATTTTGAAAAACACAAACCGGTGTATCCTTCCAATGTCCAGAGAATTTCTTTTATTAGATTATGTCTCTATTTTTTTAGCAAGTACTATTGCAATAAAACAGGGGAAAAAAGAAAAGGGAAACGTGGAAGGCCTCGGGAGGGAAGACTAATTAGAGACAAAAAGTCTCAAAATAAGATTGTAGCATTTCTTCTTCGAGCCTCAACTGCGGCCTCCGCCTTATAAGTAGCAGCAATCGCTCTATTTTCCACCACCTCCTCCCATTTCCGTCCTTGACGCATCGCGTCGATACGCAATATCTTCGCCACCCCAAGAAACCCAAGCGTCCCCATGGACTCCCTGGCGACCGATCTCAAGCCCTCCGACCAAGTTTGGCTTCTTTCCTCCAATCTAAATTCATTCTCTTCTTCTGATGTTCTTGACTTCTATTTCCCCTGTTTTACTGAATTATTTTTCTTCTTTTTTACACCATCACCATATGGTTCTTTAGGAATTGATGGTAAGTCGATCGGTTTTATTTTCCGGTTGAAAAGTGTTATGCGCCTGATTCAGAAAAAGGATAAAATTAAAAGAAACAGATAAGGGTAAACCACCTACGACAATGCATTTACTGTGATGGGCCTAGCTGGATGGTCTTATCACAAATTATGCAACAGTATCGCCATTGTGCTTTTGATGGCATCAGTGGAAAAGCACATGCGACACTAGCAGTGCCTATTGCATGATTTCATGATAATGGGGTCCAGTGTTTGAGACGAAAAAATCTGCTTTCTAAGCTACATTTTGATGACTGGTTGCATAAGTACCGGGACGGGAATTAGCATGTGAGAATGTCTTATAGTAATTGAAAGTAACTCCATTACCACTCAGAAATAAGAAGAAGAAGAAGATTACTCTTTGGAGATAACTAAACACCTCTTCGATGGGGGGATGCCAGTTACAGATAAATCCTGAAAAAAGTTTTTTTTTTTTTAAGAAACAAAGCAACAAAAAGAACATTGTGTCAAAAAATGCAAGAAAAGAACGTTTTGCACTGTTAGCGGGGCGGATGAGTCTTGAGTGCAAAGGCAGAGAAAGCAGTCTCTCAGCGCTGGTAAAAGAGTGGCAAAAAAGCAGTCATTAATTAAGGCCTAAGAATGCATAACAGCATGCAGCACAGTCGTAAATTGCATATATAACTTGCATACAAGCAAATTTCAGATGTTGAATCAATTAAAGAAGAATGGTTCAATACAAAAACTAGAAGCTTTTTTTTTTAAAGGAGACTGGCCACGGTAGTCACGTGCCTTTATTAAGGAAAAACTAGAAGATTTAAAAAAAACACGCACACACACATAGAGGATTTGATCTTGTAATAAAAGCATAATGTAAAAGTGATACCGGGCCAAAAGGATTTGCCACGAAGCTACAACATTCCCAGCGTCGAATTGTGAAGTTCTTTGACTCCGATGGGAGAGGATGCTGGGTGCAGCAAATATATATATATATATTTTTGATGATAAAGGAGGCTGCTACAGGCTACAGCCGCCACCTGGCTTTTATTTCAAGAGAAGTACAGGAAGATACAGAGTAGCTTAAGAAACAGAGATTACATGAAAGACGAGTAAAAGCAGAACTTTCTAGCCAAGATTACAAGAAAAGAGTAAAAAAATAGAGTGGAACAAAGGCAGCCCTATGTCATCATCTGAGGTTAACAAGCATCCTTAGCATCAAGCAGCCAAGTACCATTCTATATGAAACTTCAAACCTGATCGAATTAAACGGAAGACAGCAAAGGTTGCATATATACTCATTCTGAAACATTGAAAACTTCATCTCATACTGTCGAAACGTGGAAGTATCACTAAGTGCTGGATGATCTCCCAGTCTCTTGCAGTAACTTTGGAGCACAGAGAGACGCAAAGAAATAGAAAACTGAAATCCGACCAACCAAAAGAGGTAGATAAGATAAACTGCTTCGATTTCAGAATTGGAGAACGATCTCGAGTTGGTTGAGTCCACCCAATTCTGACTTGTTTGAAGATGCCCTTCAATGGTGGTTACAGTGACCATGAAAAGATCCAGGAGAACTGGTTGATGAAGATGCAATAGTCTGCTGGCAGCGAATACTTTAGCTTGAGCTTGAGAGGACAAGAAACCCAGCTAGAAATAAACAGCAGTAGAACCCGGCCAGTATATCAAATCAAGCACTGGCCAACCTTTGTACCAAACCTTTCAACTTATGCCAAACCTTGCAGTAGTGAGGTAGAGTTTTGAATTGCATAAGATGGACCACTCATTGAGAAAAGGAGACCTGCAGCTGCAACGGAAGAAGCAGAGGACTGTTTGTTTAAGAAGATTCGATTGTTGCGCTCTTTCCAAGTGGACCAAGTTATAGCAGCAATCAACATTAGGATGACAGGCTGAGTGTTCTTATCAAAATTTTTACACCTCCAATCAAGACAATCCTTCAAAGGAGGAAAAAGAAGGCAGCACGCCGAAAAGGGCACAAATCATCTTCCAAATCTGCTTAACAAGGCAACAATCCACAAAGAGATGATTAACAGTTTCAAGTAAATGAGGACAGAAGATGCATCCCCCAAGATTTTTGTTAAGCGTCTTGCTGAGCAAACCTCTTGTATTTAACTTCTGTTTCCAACAAAGCCATAAGAAGCATTTAATCTTCAAGGGTGCACTAAGATTCCAAAGAGGGGGCAAAGCGACATATATTTAATTCCTTTGCTGTTCAAAAATAGATAAAGAGATGCAGAGCTGAATTCACCTGAGGAGTTTGAGTCCAAGTAACCTGATCATCCACTGTGATTAGATTAAAGTGGAGAGCATATTTGAGAGAAGATTG
>KE504911.1:774544-787575 GCA_000441515.1 Elaeis oleifera
ATTGAATTGGGTCACGAAGTGCCGGAACGTTTCATTTTCTCCCTGCTTGAGGGAGAAAAGGCTGTCCGAGGTTCGTGGCAGTTTTTGGCTGGTGCTGAAATGGTCCACGAAAGAATGCTCGAGCTGTCCGAAGGAGTGGATGCTTCTTAAGCGAAGGTCGGAGTACCAGGCCCTGGCAGCTTTGCGAAGTGTGGCGGGGAAGCCAATGCAGAGGAGAGCATCGGTTGCCCCCTGGATCGTCATGAGAGCCTTGTAGCTCTCCAGGTGGTCAACCGAGTCGGTGGAGCCGTCGTAAGGCTCCACATGAGGTATCTTGAACCGACTAGAAATCGGTTCGTCGAGGATGAATCGGGAGAGAGGTTGGGCGGTTTGGAAGTCGACATCGTTCGAAGACTTCTGTCCATCTACCTGGAGCTGGGCAAGCTGACAGTCGATTTTTTGAACCTACACTCGTAATCCTCCAACCGTCGGTGTTGGAAAATCCCAGGGGTCGAACCTCCTGACGAATCTGAGAGGGAGGCGGACGGTGTCCGCGGTCGCTTCTCCTTCCTCACTCGCTCCAGCTGGGAAAGAGAGGGATGCCGAGGCCAGCAGGTATCACACCGTGGCTGTCTCTCCCCTTCTTGGTGGGAGTGCTGAGACGGCCGCTCTTGAGGAGGAGACGGAGACCGGTGCGGGTGTCGGCGGCTGCTTCTGGACGCCATTGGGTGCGGCGCCGGTTGTTCCGCCGGCGGGTGCAGCAACTGGGTTGGTTGCTGTTGAAGGCTTTTGACTACATCCGTCAGAACAATCATCTACCGTACGATCGCCGCGATCTACGCCTCCGTGGTCATCACAGGATGTGGAGAGCTGGATTCCGCCATGGAGAGTGGAGGGGAGGCCTCTTCCCGACGGCAAGAGTGCCTTGCCGATCCGATAGCTCTCGATCGCTGAGCCCTGGTTCTTTTCATCTTGAAAAGATTTTTCAAGCTCTACGGAGGTCATGTATTTCCCCCTTCCTGACGTGCCAAATCTGTTGCAGCCAATCCCCTCGTCACCTGATCACCGGGAACGAGCACCTGCAAGGGAAGTCCACATTGACCGGAGATGCCTCCGGCGGGGACCCTCCGACGGTCAAGTCAGAGAGGAGATTAGACAACAATAGAAAAGAATCAAGGGGGGCTCAGTGATGGAGAGAGGAAGAGCTCGAGAGGGCTTCAGAGAATTAGAGCGTCTTCCGAGATTTCTCCAGACTTACCCTAAGCTGCTGCCTTACCTCGTTTTATATTAGGAAGTGGTATGGTCTCGTCACCCATGATGTAGACAACTAGGGAGTTGTCAAGTCGTCGAGGATTGTCAAATCGTTGACGGGCTGTCGGGTCATTGGAATTAATCCATGTCCTTGACAGGACGACGCCCCAGGTCCTTGGCAGGACAACGCCGCTAGCGGTCGTGTAGCATGTCCTTGGCAGGACAACAGCCAATGCTAGTCGTACGGCATTTGGAGGGACTGACCGACTATACGTCGGGATTTGGATGTCGGGTGATGACTCGGGGGCACAGCCGGCCGTCCTGATGGCTTGTAGAAGTCGGGCGTCGGCCGCCCTATCCGACAGAGAGTCGGTGGAGTAGGTTCGGCCTTCCGGATGGCTGGAGGTAGCGTTGGTCTGTTCGGCCGGTACACTCCGGGTCGGATATCGTCGGTAGTCATTGTCGGAGTCGTCCGTCCGTCAGATGGGTAGAGTTGATCGTCGGTCGGACCATCCTGAGGACGGATCGGCGTCGGGATCGATCAGTGAGTCGGCATCGGGGTCAGTCGGTATATCCCAACACCAACAAAGAGGCATCCTCCACTTCTTTATTCATCCTCTGCCATTTTTTTTGAGAAATTGTATCGTATATCATGCACATCACATGACGATGTATCATGCCATTACCATGATGCACCCTTATGGATCCGATTTATTTGTGCTCATCTTGATGATTTGACTACAGCAGTACATTTTAATGAAGGTATATTGATGCATGCGGTGCAGGATGTAATTTCTTCTTTTTAGTCCGTGTTGCTATCAGATTGGACTAAGATATTTCACAATTGTACGCATAAGAATCCCATGCGAGGAGTCCCAATCAATTCAGCCGGAAGTTACGTAAAGCTCCTCCCCCAACCGTAATAGTTAATGAGAAGTGGGTGAAGCGGCCCACCTCACATGCGGTCCCGTGTTCCGGCTCTTTACTATCTTAACTCGGTGCTGACGCGTTTGGGAGATTCATAGCTACCCCAACCCACATGAACACCAGCATTAATGCACCAGCCGACCCATATTTAACGACCACATTCTTCACCGGCAACCCGTTGGTTCGGCGGTCAAAATCTCCTTTTGCGAGGTCTGGTTGCGGCGCTAGTTCATGGCCGGCCCGAAGAGCGCAGAACGATGGTCCTGTCGTTGCGTTATGCGACGGTAAAGATGAGAACGGTATAGTCGAGTTAAAGATATAGCAACCCAATACCTTTTAGTGCCGTGCAGTTTCAATGATAATATTTATTACGGTCAACTTTCTATCGTCTGTCGTCAGAAACGAATATCTGCAAAATAACATCTACACTGATCGAATTTATATTTGGTGGAGACCCTCCGATGCTTAAGTTAGAGAGAAAAATTGATGAACAGTAGATATCAATATTCAGAGTAGCAGAGTTCTAGCCAGAAGTGGCTTATCAGTCCTGTTTTCCTTATTTTCTTTTATAGACGAGGTTCTTGTAACCGTCGGACGTGATCCCGTATTTTATGGCACTAAATCATCGGACCATAATCACGTAGTGGGTCATTAATTTTTCAATTATGACACCGTAATGTACGGCCGGTAACCGTTCATGATGGTTATGGCATATTGAGCAGATTAGCCGACTGTATGTCGGTAGTAGGCACGGTCGTCAGTTGATGATTCTGCTATATCATCGGTCACTGGCCATAAGTCAGTGACATTTATTCAATTGGTTGATGAAGAGTCGGAGTCGTCAGTTTGGCCGATGCTCCATCAAAGTTGTGCGTTCGGTCGGTCGGCTATTGTCGAGTCGGAGTCGATCAGTCGGAGTCATATGTTCGGTCGGTCGGCTATTCTCGAGTTAGAGTCGTGGAGATCAAAATCAGGATCGGTGGGTTTACCCCAATAGTTGCCCTCCACTCTCAAATCTAAAGTGATCCAACGTGTAAATTGTCATGTGGTTTATCACATCAGACGAAGTGAGTTATATCACATCGAGTTCGATTTTGACGTCGTTTCCTTTGAGATACGAGTGATCGACTATTTTATCGTATTGACAGGTACAGTCATCAGTTACACTGATCGGACGATTCGGTAGCAATTGTCAGTGTCAAGTGTCATTTCGAAAAGTCGATTTGGCATCAAATGATATGATTCTGACAAGTAGATCTGTTTCACGTGTCGAATGTTATTGGGTCGGAATTGTTCATGCGGATAGGGATTATGTGGTTCATCTGGAACAGGTGCATCGAACCATCCGACCAATGATCGGTCCAGATGTTGCCACATGTCGTCATCTGATGGATCTTCGATTTGACCGCTCTCATTTCGACCATTGAGGGATCCTATATATAGGATCGCTCTCAGCCAAATTTTATTTTCTCTGTCTTTGGTGGTGCTGGGATTTTGCCGGGTTGTTGCCCCAATGCCCAAGGTTATCGCTCCTAGCTTTCAGGTCAACTTTGCCTTTCTTTTGAGTCCTTTCTTCTTTCTTCTAAAGTCTTCTGTCTTCTTCAGAGTAATTCTCATGGCTAGGGCTTCTCCTTCTTGGAAAGATCGGTCGGAGAATCCGACCGATTAGTCCTAGTTGAGTCTAGATGTGGAGTCCTCTTCACTTTCGGGACTGAATGTCGAATTGCTTCGAGATCCGGGAGCAGTTTTGTATCCCGGAGCAGTTTCAACTTTTCGCCCCTGGAGCCAATGGTCAGGTGAATAAGTTGTCATTATGTGCTTCATATCCTCGTCTAAGCCATGCAATCAAGAATGCTAATGACGGTGGACGAAAATCTGAAGCCCTCTTTGTTCCTGTATAAGTGGGTCAAGCTGTTGATGTGGTCAGCCAAGCAAGGTGGTCGGAGAGTTGTGTCCAGATCTCGACTTGAGTGGCATCATCCCTCCAAGATCGGAAGACGGAGTTGCTGAAGAAGAAGCCACTCCGATTCAAGAAGAAGCACCGACTAAGCTCGAAATCGTTCAGGTCAGGGATACTACACCCAAGCAAAGGAACGATGACGAAGCTTAGTCGGTTTATTTTGCTTTCTCTTTTTGTAATCTGACACTTGTAGTCGGATTTCGATTTAATTTTGTAACTCTTTTTGATAATGAATGAAAGCATCTTCTTTCAAATTTTGTCTCTTATTTTGCTTGTTGATAATGCCTGCAATGTCTGCGATATAGAATAATCATCGAACATTAATCGGTTGTTCGATCATTCGGTAGGACTTGTAGAATATCCGTTAGTCACATAATCATTTTGACGTACTTAACAAAATTAGGATAACGATTGTAGGTCGAATATCCCGTGTCCGACATTTGGTCGGGTTTGTACGTCAAATTATTTAATAATCAGTGGCAAGCCAATATCTTTCGATTGGTCGTGGCCTAGTTGGTATAATTTCAATCCGACTTTGATCTTTTTAGCATTTTTTGTTCCGCTTAGTTGGGACTAAGTCGGCATATTAGTCTTTCGACTATAGTCAATTTTTGCAATGGAAAGCCGACATTGAGAACTGAAGTATAGTCGGTAGTTTGGTTTTGTAGTGAAGCCTGTAGTTGATGTCGATTATTGTGGGAGAATCGAGATACAGTTGTCACCGAAGTAGTTGATTCTTTGTGTTTAAGTACACGAAACAACTCGGCTTTGGGAATGAAAGCCGACATTCAATTGGTAGTTGATAAAACTTGTCAAAGATTTGTGATTTTGAAATTCTGATTGTATTTCAAATAATGTACATATCGATGATTTTATTGATAATACATCTTCTAATTGTCGACGTTTCACATTTGGAGAATCTCCGACCCTTCGAGAGTTTTCAATCGATATGCGTCCGGTCTAAGAGTCTCGGATATTCTGTAAGGTCATTCCCAGTTTGGAGCTAGCTTTTCTTGATTCAAAGGCTTTGATACTTCTGCTTTCTTAAGACCAAATCTCCTGACCGGAAGACCTTCGGCTTGACTCTTGCATTATAATACCGGGCTATCTTTTATCGATATGCAGCTATCCGAATTTGAATTTGCTGTCAGAGTTCTGGAAGGAGATCTAGATCGGCTCTCCGACATTCAGAGTTGCTCAGTTCACAATATTGTTCGACTCTTGTTGATGGCAATCCGATCTCGAGTGGTATCATTGCTTTTGTTCCATAAGCTAAGTTGAAGGGGGATTCTCCTGTCAGTATACGGGGAGTTGTCCGATATGCCCATAAGATCGGATATAGCTCTTCCATCCAGAGGTCTTTGGCTTCGTTCAGTCAGATTTTCAGCCCGTATAGGATTGTCCGGTTGGTTACTTCCACTTCACTATTTGACTGCGGATGGCCGATCGAAGTAAGTTTGTGCATAATATGAAATTTCGCATAAAAATCTTTGAAATTTTGATTGTCAAATTGTCGACCATTGTTGGTGATGATGGTGTGTGGCAAATCGAATCTGTAAATATTGAATTTTTGAATGAAGTCTTCCATCTTGCTTTCAGTGATTTGCGTCAGAGGTTCGACTTCTACCTATTTGATAAAGTAGTCGATGGCGATCACCATGAATTTTCTCTAAGCAGATGTCGGAGAAAAAGGATCAAGTATGTCAATCTCTCATTGTACGAAGGGCCATGGTGCTACAATCGATGTCAGCTGACTAGCCGGTTGATGTTGTATATTCGCATATTTTTGACATGGTTTACATCTTCAGACGAGTTTAGCTGTATCTTTTTCATGGTGGGCCAATAATATTCTTATCGTAAGACTTTATAAGCTAGAGACTTACCTCCCAAGTGATTTTCGTAAATCCCTTTGTGTACTTCTCTAAATGCATAGTCGGCATCTGTAGGTCCCAAATACTTCAACAAAGGGAGAGAGACCTTTTGTATAAATAACCATTTATCATCACATATTGACAGGTTGTCCATCCGAGTCATTTAGCCTCTGAAGAATGCATAGGAAGGGTCCCATCAGTCAGGTATTGGACGATCGGATTCATCCAATTTGGTTCGATAGTAAGCTGCAATACTTTTTGACTTTGTCAATGCTCGGCTGCTCGAGACATTCGACAAATATTCGACCAGCGAGTTGAAAGTAGTAGTAGCCAATTGTGAAAGTATGTCGGTCCGAGTATTCACGATTTTGGAGATGTGAAAGATTTCAAAGTATTTCAAGCTTGCCATAATATCTTTCACCTTTTGAAGGTACTTCATCATAGTAGGATTTCGGGTTTCAAATTCACCTTTGACTTATCCAGCAATCGGTTATGAGTCAGTGAAGACCTTCAAACTGTCGATCTCGAGCTTTTTGGCTATCTTCAAGCCGGTCAAAAGTGTTTCATATTCGGTTTAGTTATTTGAGACTTTAAAATTGAATCGAATGGCGTATTCGGTGACTATCCCTTCAGAATTTGTGAGTATAAGGCCGGCTCCACTATCCTGTGCATTAGATGTTCCATCAATGTGCAGCACCTAGATCGACCCTAGGTCAGGGTCGGGAGTTGTATCCTCTTTTATTGTGTTGTCATCTGTGTCTTCTGGCTTATTGTCGGATATGATACATTCGGCAACAAAATCGGCTAGGACTTGTGCCTTCATAGACAGTCGTGGACGATATTGAATGTCGAATTCACCAAGCTTTACTGTTCACTTTGCTATCCGACCTGACGTGTTAGGTTGATGTAAGATCACCTTCAGCGGCTGATCTGTCAAAACTATAATTTACTGGGCTTGAAAGTACGGATGAAGTCGTTGTGCTGATATAATCAGGGCGTAGATCATTTTCTCTATCCTTGAGTATCGAACTTCGATATTGTGAAGTACTTTATTGGTGTAGTAGATTGGTTGATGAATTTGGTTCTTATCCTCCTGGATGAGCACCGAACTAACTGCTTCTGCTGAAGTTGCCAAGTAGAGATACAATGTCTCTTCGACCCTTAGTTTTGTGAGCAAAGGTGGAGAAGCCAAGTATTGTTTCAAGTCTTCGAAGGATTGTCGGCATTCATCCGACCATAAGAAATCCTTCGTCTGTCGTAAAATTTTGAAGAATGACAAGCATCTCTCGATCGATCTAGAAATAAATCGACTGAGCACGGCAATTCTTCCATTGAGTTGCTGTATCTCTTTTTTTGAACTTGGATGCTTCATATCGATAATGGTTTTGATCTTTTCGAGATTAGCCTCGATCTCTCATTGTGAAACAAAAAATTCGAGAAATTTTTTAGAGGTTACTCCAAATGCACATTTGGTCGGGTTTAATTTCATATGATGCCGCTGGAGTGTACTGAAAGCTTCTTTCAGGTCCCGAACATGATCTGAAGTTTAAAAACTCTTCACCAGCATGTCGTCCATATATACTTCCATATTTTGTCAGATCTGCATCTTGAAGATCTTGTTGACAAGCCATTGATAGGTAGCGTCGGTATTTTTCAGATCGAAAGACATTACTTTGTAGCAGTATATGCCTTTGTCGGTCACAAATGCCGTGTGCTCCTCGTCTTCTAGTGTCATACGGATTTGGTTATATCTGGCAAAAGCATCCATAAAACTCAGAAGTCGATGATCGAAAGTCGCATCGATCAATTGGTCAATCTTTGGCAATGGAAAGTTGTTCTTTGGACAGGCTACATTCGATCAGTATAGTCGATGCAGATCTTCCACTTTTCATTAGCTTTTCTCATCATTACCACATTGACAAGCCAGTCGGGATATGTAGCTTCTCTGATGAAGTCTGCTGCAAGGAGTTTGTCAACTTCTTCATTAATGACCTTTTATCTTTTAGGAGCAAAATGCTGTTTCTTCTATCTCACCGGCTTAACACTTGGGTTGATGTTAAGTCGGTGAGTTATTATTTTGGATGAATTTCGAACATGTCGATGGCCGATCAAGCAAAAATGTCGGCATTGGTCTTGAGCAATTTTATTAGTTGTTGCCGCTTTGAGTCGGACAATTGTGATCTAATTTAGACTATTTTCTCAGGATCTTCTTCTTTTAACAGAATGGAAACCAGTTGTTCAGCTAGTTCATCCCTTTTCTGATTTTCTCTTTGGTCCAATTTGTCAACAGACAAAGAGTCTTCAGATTTATTATTTTGGGTGGAGACAAGGAAGCAATGTCGGGTGAATTATTGATCTCCACGTATTTCTCTGACTCTGTCTTGTTGGGAATCGGACTAATAGATGGTATGTCGAAAGTACTGCTCTCAGGGTATTAAGTCCGGATCGTCTGAGTATGGCATTATAAGCCGAAGGTACTCGAACTACCATGAACATTATGAAAATAGTGCTCTGTTGTGGCTCGATCCCAGTAGTTAAGGAGAGAAAAATTTTCTTCCACTGTGACAGCATCTTCTGTAAAGCCGACCAATGGTGTTGAAACTCTTTTGAGTCAGTCATTCGGCAGTCGCATTCGGAAGAAAGTCAAATAAATAAACATCAGTCGAGCTTTCATTATCTACAAAGATTCTTTTACATCATAGTTTGCTATTATTGCCGAAACAATAACAGCATCATCATGGAGAGTCTGAATTCTCCGAACATCTTCTTCCAAAAAAGTTATTACATTATCGAGTCATCGTCGCTTTGCCGACTCATCTTCGAAAGTTGCCCTCCTGTCTAGTCGTCTGGAGATCATGTTGATCACCCATACAGTCGGTTGATTATTTACAGTCTCCTTAGTTTGCAGTTGAGATCGTCGATCAGCAGGAGGTTGAGTCAGTGGATCTCTCCAATAATTGTCGAGGTAGCCTCCTCGAATCAAGGCTTCAATCTCATTCCTGAGCTGAATGTATTATTCGGTATCGTGACCGTGATCACGATGAAACCGACAATCTTCTTCCGATCGCAGTTCCTCAACAACGCCTTCATCGGTGGGGGTGTCGTAGATATTCTACTCCTTCGATCTCCATGAGGATCTGCGCACGAGGAGCGAAAAGAGGAGTATAGGAGTCATACCTACCGTAACTCGGCTTTGGACTCCGCCGTCAGGGTGAAGCCCACTTATTGGATGGTGGCCGACTTGATTCGGTCGGAGCTCCTTTTATTTTTCTTTTCTGACTTTTGCCTTCTATCTAGCGTCGGTCAGAAGCTCCTTCATCTGCATGCTTATATTTGTATGCGCGCTCTAGAAGTTCAGCATAAGTCCAAGGGAGAGTTTTATCCAATGAATATGTGAATCGAGATTTTCTAAGACCTTTTTTCATTACTGAGATAGCCATATTTTCATTGAGGTCTTTGACCTCAAGTGTGGCTGCATTAAAATGAGCCACGAAATCCTGAAGTGTTTCAATCTCTCCTTGTTTAATCGAGAAGAGACTATCAGAAGTGCGTAGCGACCTTCGACTGGTGCTAAAGTGAGCCATGAAAGAATGTTCTAGTTGTCCAAAAGAATATATGCTTCTCGACTGAAGCTCGGAGTATCAAGTTCGAGCAGCTTTCCGAAGAGTTATCGGGAAGTCGATGCATAAATGGGCGTCGGTGGCCTCCTGAATCGTCATGAGAGCCTTGTAGCTCTCAAGATGGTCGATCAGATCTGTGGATCTGTCATATGGCTCCACTTGAGGCATCTTGAATCGAGATAGGATCGGTTGGTCCAAGATATGTCGAGAAAGCGGTTGGGCAGTGTGGAAGTCGTAGTCGTTGGAGGACTTCCGACCTTCCACTTGAAGCTGAGCAAGTTGGCGATTGATCTCTTGAAATTTATGTTCATAATCATCAAGTCGCCGTTGGGAAACTCTGGGGTGGAACCCCTGATGAGTTAGAGAGGGAAGCAGACGGTGTTCGCAGTCGCTTTCCTTCCTTGCTCGATCCAATTGAGAATGAGAGGGACGTCGTGAATAGTGGGTGGCACGTCGAGAGTGCCCAAGTACCGCTGCTCGTCCTGATGAGAGAGCCGAGATGGTCGCTCTAGTGAAGGAGATTGTGATCGCCATGGATGACGGCGGCTGTGCCTGGATGGTACCGATTGTACCATCGGTTGCTCCATCGATGGCTGTGGTGGCTGAGTCTGCTGCTGCTGGAGGTTCTGACCGCCTCCGTAAGAACAGTCATCTGCTGCACGAGTGCAGCGATCTGGACGTCCGTGGTGACCACAGGATGTGAGGAACTGGCTCTACTACTGGAGGAGGGGGAGAAACATCTTTCCGATGGAAGAATGTCTCGTCGATCCGGTTGCAGTCGAATGTTAGGCTCTATTTTGTCATGGTGAATATTGTCTCTCTTCCTTCCTACCTGGCGTGTCAATCTATTGCGGCCAACTTTTCGTCGTCTGTTGTCGGGAATGAACACCTGCAAGACAACAGCTGCACTGACCGGATTTGTGTCCGGCGGAGATCCTCCGATGCTTAAGTTAGAGAGAAAAGTTGGTGAACAGTAGATGTTAATATTCAGAGTAGCAAAGTTCTAACCAAAAGTGGCTTACCAGTCCTGTTTTCTCACCCCTTTATAGACAAGGTTTTTGTAACTGTCGGACATGGTCCCGTATTTATGGTGCTAAATCATCGAGCCATAATCACGTAGTGGGTCATTAATTTTCAATTATGGTGCCGTGATATGCGGTCGGTAACTGTTCGTGATAGTTATGGCATATTGAGCAGATTAGCCGACTGTATGTCGGTAGTAGGCACAGTTGTCAGTTAATGATTCTGCTGTATCGTCGTCGCCAACCATAAGTCAGTGGTATTTGTTCAATCGATTGATGAAGAGTCAGAGTCGTCAGTTCGATCGATGCTCTGTCGAAGTTGTACGTTCGGTCGGTCGGCTATTGCCGAGTCGGAGTCGATCAATCGGAGTCATACGTTCGGTCGGTCGGCTATTGTCAAGTCGGAGTTGTGGAGATCAAAGTCGGGGTCTGTGGGTTTACCCCAACAATGCTCTAACAGTAGATATCCCATGTAGTATTTCATTTGATATCTCTTAAATTTTCTATCTTATTTTTTTAAAAAAATAGAGATTAATTTTATATATGGAGCCTCTTTTGTGTGGGATCTTTGCAAAGAGAGCCATATTTATTATTTTAATATTTATTTTTTTTGTAATTATTTGTAAATATTTTTTTATATTTAATATTTGTTGTGAATTTTGGACAAGCACAATCAACCTACTCTGTATGGTATGTTTTATTGTGTAGACAATTACCCATGGAGATGAACATTGCTCATTTCAAAAATAGCCTGCATCCTCCCCCTATAAATAAGGAGAGATAGAGGACATCTGGTAAGCCTCAAGTCCCCGTTGCTCTTCTACTCTTTCTTTTAGAATGTTCACTAATTCTCGACTAATTTAAGTGTTGAAAGATCTTTATTAAAAAAAAAAACTCTGGCAATAGATTTTATTTTGCAGATCCAGCATTCTCCCAGGGAGACCAGCTATATTGCTGATCTCAGCTATCCTCTACTACATCGATCTCATCCTCAGCTTAGCGATCAGTGGCAATGGTGTCCAATTAAATATTAGATGATAAAAAAAATATTTCTGGAACAAAAAATAATCCCTTTTTGCTTCCATCATCTTATCCTTAATTTCGATCTTAATGGTTTTTTTTTCCCAAGACAGAGAATGGGAAGCAAAGTGTAGTTTGATTGGCTTAAATAAGGAGCATGTATCCTCTGCTGCCATCTGATGGTCCAAGCATATATCATACCATACGCAATGCATATTATTTGATGATTGTCCATCTTTTGACGATGGTTATCTAGGGATGTACAGCATTTGCAGTGCAGCCAGCACATTGCATGGGATCCCGCTTGGTTGGTAAAAAGCCAGATGGGCATCGAACGGCAGTGCAGAGCAAAAACAACACGTGATCCCCACATGGGCCGGGCGACATCAGCTACACCCAACCAACCAAAACCCAGTACGCCAAAGGACCTAAGAAATACGGCGAAAATTAATTTGGTAACAACCGGAGAGGATTGGCGTGCATGGGTCATGCGATATTTAATGAAGAACACCTCCCACCACCACCAGCCCCTTCTCCGCTCACCCTCTTTGTGACTGCCCTCACCGATCTCCTCGTCCACACAGTGGCTCGCCGCCTATGCCTCTTGCTGCCTCCCCAAAGAAGAGGGCTTCCTAAACTCTAAACAGATCATATCGCTCACCTTTCTCCAGATTCCCCCGTCGCCCTCAGCCCTCAGCCTCACATTGCTGACATATTTATTGTCGATATGAAGCAATGTCTTCCGTCGTCCACCATGTCGCCCTCGGAAACAATGATAAGGTTATCAGAGATCCTGCCAAGGCGCCACCTCAAGAACAGTGATGGCTCCTTGATCACTTGCTCAGGTTTTGCGGGTGGCGGGAAATTTCTGTTCGATTTTGCAGAGGGGAGAGGAGCGAGAAGAGGTGTCCACATTTCTTTTTCATTTAGCCTCCAACTATTGCACTAATTTGCTTCATAGTTGGGTTACGAGCAGTTATTGTCGACCATGCCAAGCATGTACTGCGGCGCACAGAGTGAGAGAATGGAATAAATGTGACCATAGAAATGAAACCATGAAATATTGGCGGTTAACTGAAAACCACGCAACATCCAACTTTGTTGAAATCAAAGTTTATTATTTTTGTTAAAAATTTATTCATATTATAAAATATATTTATTTGAATATATTATAATATTTAATATTTAATAATTATTTCAAATATACTTATTTGAAATATACTATAATATTTAATATTTAAATAATCATTTCCTTTCATAAAAATTTCAGTCACTCTTCCTTTGACAAAATTAAAGTGAAAAATAAACAACTTTATCTTATTTTTTAATATTTTAAAACTATTGTATCTAAAATATTTAAAAATATCAATAACTTCAACAT
>KE504911.1:787595-801685 GCA_000441515.1 Elaeis oleifera
ATATATATATATATATAATTTTTTCTTACAAGTTCTTTAAAATATAGATAATTTTATTTATAGTGTAATTAAATAGTGATGGTGGTATTTGATGTATAATTTTGAGTACTTTTATATTATATATTTTATTTAAATAATTTATTATTTTAATATTTTTATATAAAATCAGGTCAAACCAATGATCAAGATTTATTGCCACATAGATCTCGTACATTCTTGTTTAGGGTAGGAAATAAACCTGATGTTAGTACATATTCTTAGCTAATATTTTTATGTTGTATCAGCTAATCACGTCTTAAAAAGGCATTTCTAACTTATCAATAGGAAAATAAAGATAAGCCATCAAATAATACTCACTAATTTATCGTTAATGTGTGGAAAAGTTTTATGTTCTGGTACTTTTAAAAATGCAACTAAAATAATGCAGCGGATTTTATGATAAAACGAAGTGGAAATAATGCCTACCAATTTATCATAAATGTGAGGCATAGTATTATTTCCTGGCATTTTTTAAAAAACCACAAAATAATGTTATGAACTGTATATTCTCATAGAGTGATTGTGACATCCTTCATAAAATAATGTGGCACATTCTATGATAAAGATGAAGTTGAAAGTAATGCCTGCCAATTTATCATAAATGTGAGGCATAGTATTATTTCATGGCATTTTTAAAAAAGCCACAAAATAATGTTATGAACTTGAACTCTATATTCTCATAGAGTGAATGTGATCACATCCTTCATAAACACTTTTATACTTTTATCAGCTTATGCATATATTTTTTAGCTTATGCATATTTTTTCAGTCTATTAAAAAATATGAGCTAATTTTAGATGCAATTCGAGAAAAACATGATACAAATAGAGCATACCATAGATGGCTACATGGCAGTGTTTTAACACAAATGGAGGTCCAGGACTGAGAGCAAAGAATCAATAATTTATAAAACTTGCTTGATAATCTAACTTAGTCGAGCTCGTTTGGGTAGAAAGTGAGCCAAGTTTCCACGATTTCCTTTTTATAATTTTGAAATTAATAAGGATGGGGACTGTCAATAGAATCGGCAATCCTCGTACTTGAGAAATTCATCGTAAGACTCCAATGCACAACTATCTTCCAAATGGAGGAGGGCCAATTTGCCGCTTCAGTACTACAGATTCGTAAAGAAGATGGTAGGATCGCAAAATAAGTATAACCTCGTGTGTTTTGATTATTAGCTTGTTCAGCTAACTGCTATCTACACTCGATCTGAACAAATGCACCTGATCGAGCTCTCTTTGCTCGCTGGTGAAGTATGAGTCCCCATATGCGGAACCAAACACTAATCAAAAGTTAGCTCAGCTCACCTTAGTTCACAAAACCTATTGTTAATGCAAGAAATTTCTTTGTGCACCGCACACAGTACGGAACAATTTTTCATTAATGCAATACATGCAAGGTTGGAAACGGGCTCAGACCGGCCCGACTGTAGGTTGAGCTTCGAGTTAGGTTCAAATAAATCAGATTAGATTTGGATTCAAAATAGAGTTCATTTCATTGGGTCGGGCCTACCATTGGCTAGGCCGGTGCTTGAGCCCGACTGCAAGCCCGACCATAGCCCACCATTCAGGCCCGAGCCCAAGATCTAATTAATCTCCGTTCTTCGTCTCCCCTCCCAGATCCTCGCTGGCAGCGACTCAGGAAGAGGAGGGATGGATCTAGATGGAGGAGGCGAGGAAGGTGCTACAGGCGATGTAGATGGAGGCGGCACGGGCGCGGCTGAGGGGAATCTAGAGCTGTGTGGCGTACGCGGAGTTCACTTAGATCTGCTGCGAGGTCGCCGGCGTCGATTAGGGGCTCGGTGTCGCCCACGATCTTGACGAGTCTGGGGTCGTCATCGTCCTCGGCGACGTCTTCCTCCGTCCCGACCTCGTGAGTCCTCTCCATTTTTTCTTGTATGTGGCTAGTTCTTTGTTCTATCGTCCTTCATTAATTTATTTAATTAATTTTTGGTGGGTTTTTTCTCCACTTTCTTTCACGTTTTTAACACCGTCCATGGGTCCAGCGTACAAGTAAGAAATCAGGGAATTGACTTCTTTTCTCTTGATGAACAGCCATTTTAGATGCCCTCTCCCTGTTATGGCCATGGGAGGAAATATGAGGTATTCGGCATCAGGTTGGGACACAAGATTTTGGCACGGTACACATTCGTGACATCAGCATCGTTTTGTCCAGAGAGTTCTCATACTGATACACTGCCCCCGTCCTCTGCATCCTTGAATGGGGTATGCATGGACCATAATAATGATCGGGTGGCATCGTTCTCTCTCCTTCGTTTTCGCCAGGTGTTAAAGGCGGTCTCGGCTGCGCAGCAAAGGAGGACAAGGCGGAGGGGGAGCGGGAGTGGGAGGGCTGGCCCAAATTGATTTGGGCCGGTTTGAACCTGAGTTCGCATCAGGCTCGCGTCTGGAACTTTATACATTTATCAGGCCTATATTTGGCCCGAAGCTTAAAAATAGTTTTCGGCCGGGCTCGGATAGGGATAGGGCCCGACCCGTCCCAGTTCCACCCCTGAATGCATGGAAGTTCATACAAGTTACTTGCATTAATTTTAAAGAGCAGTCCTTCTGAGCTTCTCTTTCTCCCCTGTTTTCCCATATTAAATTGTGCGCCCGTGAAGAACCCTAGATCCTTTACAGGTCACAGAATGCAAAAATTTTAAACCCTTGTAGCAGCTACAATGTTCATAACTTTTTTTGACTCTAGTGGCATGGTCATTGCTCAAAGTGAGACAACCAAAGCCAGGGTGAAACAAAACTCCTCCAAGACATCGATATGCCAGGACTCAACCCCGTCGGTGGGCCCCGCTCAAACGATTGTAGCAGTAAGGCCAACATCAAGTGCACCATCCGAAATGCCAGGGTCACCCTGGAGAGGGCCAACGCCTGGACCCAAATAGGGCGAGCTCAAGCTCTCTTTATTAAGAATCCATATTTACTACCATCCTCATCATTATTTATCATTGTCTATCTCTAACATGGCTACGTAACAAAGTACAAAGAAAAGGACAAAGATACTACTAACTGGAAGTATATATCTCTGTCTTGTAAGTATGAAATTGTTACTCTGTAATTGACTTCTGGTAGAAATCATACCATGATTCTCTTGACATTATATTACATAAATATAATAGCTATCTCACGTGATAGGACATAAATGATATCATTATCTCGACACCAAATTAGGTAGATATGGGCATCACTATCATCCCATATGATAGAATGATCCATCACATATATAGCTGCACATATCTAACTAATATGGTATCGAGAAAATGGAAATATGATTTCCATCATAGCTGTCCAAATCTACCTAACCTAATATTGAAGGAATCAAGATATGATTTCCATCAGTTTCATAGTTATTGTAGTATGCCCTATACCACATGGCAATAGGAGATTAATTTGAGCAATTCATGTGGCTTGTGCAACATATGGTAGGGTGGTAACTGAATTAAAAAAAAAAAAGGAAAGTTTGCTCTTGAAGTATATTTCTATTATTTTTTTATAATACTAGAATATTTGGTAAGTTATAATTGATTTTATTACCAACAACTGTTAGCTAAGTTGATTAGCACCTGTTGCGGTCAAGGGTCAAAAGGTCAGATGGCTCGGATGGCTGAATTGATTCTGCATTTGTAAATGTGAGATATTGTCCACTTTGATTTTGTTCATTTTTGGACTTCAATGGGTCTTGGCTATTTAGAACCTCACGATTTTGTCCTTTAAAAGGCGCCTTACGTGAAAAAGAAGATTTCTAATCCATATAAACTATACTTTCTCTTGATTCACAACCGATGTAGAACTAAAGATGCCATCCCCCTAGAACATTGGCCCCCTCAGTTAAGAGGGCATATGTGCGTGGGTAGAAGGCGTTTCCATAGATGGCACCGATGTTGCAGTTAAGAGTCAGAGGGTCGGATAGCTGTGTTGACTCCGCTCTTACATACGTAAGGTATTATCCAACTTTGTTTTGATCATCTTTGAGCTTCAGTGGGCCTTGACCATTTGGAGCTTTATAGTTTTGCCTTTTAAAGGACGCTTCACGTGGGAGAGAAAGTTTCAATCTATATAAGCCATACTTCCTCCTGACCCACGGGTGATGTGGGACTAAAGATGCTAGTTTTCACCCCCCATAATAGCACCTACTCTTAAAAATACTTATATTTAAATCGAGAATATTACTCAAAGAGCATCAAACTGTATAGTAGTGCACAATACAGACCACCAGATAATGTAAAAGATCATATTCAACACTCATCAAACTATCATCAAGATCAATGTAAGACACAGCTTTCGATGTTGTATATTAGCCTTTATGTTTATTATTTATTTTATTTTGTTTCTTTTATGAGATAAGGGAAGCCAAGCCAAGATCACTGCATGTCCATTGCTTATGACATTACTCGCTTTAAATGCATTTCAGTTTGTATTCAAGGACTTATGTGGCTGAGTATGGTGCTGCCTGGCCTAAATCACATGCACCAGCATCGCTATCATCACATTATAAAAAAATTCGTCCCCTGCAGACGGGGAAATCCTCCAACTTCTTTGCAATTGCGATGAGAGCGGAACAGGCCATGAAGAGGTTCCAACTCTTGAGGGTCGCTTGTTGTCTAAGATTCTCAGTGAGGATGATAACAAAGAAAAATCTAAATCAGGACAAAGGTACAGGGTGTGACACCATCCCGAACATGATAGAAGGGGCCATGGTGGAGTTGCTCTGCAGCCCCAGCTTGATGGCGAATATTCAAGTTTTGGGATTTGACATCTCAAGATTCAGTCTACAATAAATCCAAAACGAGATTCAGGATGACGAACGGAGTCCAACGAGCTCAAGAACAGCTCAAACGGAGTCCAGATAGAAAACTGTACGCGAAAGAAGACCAGAAGGTGGGCTAGTATGGCACACGGGACATCGGAAGAGGCCCATGGGCGGTGCAGGCTGGCAGTGGAGCGGGCCAAGCCCGCCGATGGAGCAGACGTGCGGCCCAGCATGCGAAAGTGCAGGCATAGCCCACGCGCGAGCGTGACCCAGACCGCATCGTGTACCGCAATCCACGGGCTGGGCAGTCCATGTGGGAGAGCGTGGACCAGCAGGGCATTTCCCACCCAATTTCGCATGGTCCACCACGGACCGGCATTGGTTCTCACTAGTTTCTTATGGCTCACGGGTGTTTTCATGGACCGGCTCACGACGGACGACTTCAGAGGCTCATGGGCATGATCTAGGTCCTAATCTGATGGTCGAGAAGCAAGCGGGCGTGATCTATAAGGCTTTATTTCACGATCCGATGGTTGAAGATGCAAGCGGTGAAGATCCGATGGTTGGAAGTTTTTCTGAGATTTAATTGGAGTGCATCTCCGATCAGGGCTCGGATTCAAATCTTTAAAAAGCCTAAGGATGAGATAGAGAGCAGTGGTGTGTTCGACTGAGGACCCAGAGCAGCAGCAGCAGCAGCAGCGAGTTCGATAGCAACAACAGTGGCAGACCCTGAAGTTAGGCACCGACAGAGAGAAGAAGCAGGGGCTTCAGACAGACTGTCAAGCAGTGGACAGCGATCATTTTAGGATTCAGGGGTCTCTTAAAGAGAGAGCTTTTGTGAAAAAAAATTTCTTGTTGAGAGAGAGAAATTAATGTATGAGGGTTGAAGGTGTGATCTTCTCTTATAATTCTTTTTTCATAGTGAAACTTTACATACCCGATAGAGGTAAGCCTTAAACTGATTCACGTACTTGATTGTTTTCTCTTATCTTATATATTTTTTATTTTTCTCTTCTGTTGCAGTATCTACACGTGATCGAGTGCAACGCGAGTAGTATCGAAAATATTCTGTAGTGGTGGTGTCCTGACTAAACATCCCCAATAATTTATATCAGAGCTTAGGCGGTACCAACGCACAAGATTGTCCATATCATGATGATATTGATCGAGATTGAAGAAGATGGAGAAGATAAGCTCAATCAAGGTGGGATCAGTTGGTTTGATGGGAAGATCAATTTCTCCCTTTGACAATCGAGGGTGAAAGATGCACTCATCCAGCAGGAGTTGATCGACACTCTCTTGTGCGAGATGCTGACTACCATGAAAGTGACGGTTTGGAAGCGGCTCCAAATGCAAGTGGTGAGCATGATTCGCTTATACTTGACGGATGATGTGGTGATCCATGTGTTTGACGAGATTTCTTCGATGATACTGTGGTCGAATCTCGAGGAGTTATATATGGCAAAGTTTCTTACTAACACTCTCTTTCTCTGGAGATAGTTTTACCAACTGCGGATGATCGAGGGATCGATAGAGCATGCAGGAGCATCTAAATAACTTTCATAAGATCCTCACCGACCTCCTCAGCATTGGTGAGAAAGTTGATGAGAAGATTAGGGCGTTGGTTTACTATCATCACTTCCTTTCTCTTTTGAGTTTTTGGTGAGTACTTTTCTAGTAGAAAAGAGAACCATCAATATAGAAGAGGTAACTTCTGTACTTTCTAGAATGAAGTTCTATGACAGGAGAACTGGGCTTTGAGTTCAGGCAGTGACTCAGCTCTAGCGGTGACTGAAGGATGTAACGGCGGAAGATGAAGCAACAGGGAATCATGACGTGGGCGGTCCAGATTCAGGACAAGGGACTACAGCAAGATCAGATGCTATCGATATGACGAGTTGGGACATCGTATCAGAGATTACTCTCAACTCTATGATCGGACGATAGCTACTATGGTGGCGGCTAGTAGCGACACTAAGATCGTTGATGCGCTTATGGTCTCAGATGTGATATCTACTTCTTTCTAGCAGTGAATTTTAGACTCTGCTTGTTTTCATCATGTTTGTTGCAGAGAGGAGCTATTTGAGTCCCTTAAGAACAGTGAGGGCACTATCTACTTACCGGATGGATCAAGCTGTGCGATCAAGGGCATTGGGATGGTCAATGTGGAGATACATGATGGAACAGTAAGGAAGCTGGGTGAGATCCGATACATATCCAGCTTCAAGAGAAATCTAATTTTCTTAGCAGATTGGATTCAAGCAGCTACAGATGGAGAGCCGATAGAAAATCCTGAAAATTTTGCACAGTAATAGGGTCGTGATAAAGAGGAAGCAGTATGGAGGACACTACCTTTTGGCAGGGAGTCCAAAGCAAGATGGAGCTCCAAGAGCAGATAGATCGAGCACGAGACAGAAGATTCGAGAGGATGATAGGTGACATCTCAGGGTAAGATTCCTATTTCTACAGGAGACTATCCCGAGCAGATCTCAGGTCAGAGTGGATACAGTCCATGACGAAGATGGGATCGAGCGGCCTGGTTCGACTCTCATATTTGCCCATCCATGATCAACAGGCATTTATCTCAAGATATGAGGGTGAGAAGATCTAGAAGCTCTCAAAGTTAGGAGGAGGCCGAATATCGAATCGAGGTAGAGATTGTTGGAATTTGACATCTAGAGATTCGATCTACAATAAATCTAGAATGAGGTCCAAGATGACGAACGAAGTCTAATGAGCCCAAGAACAACCTAAATGGAGTCTAAACGGAGAAACTGCGAGCGAAAGAAGGCGAGGAGGTGGGCTGGTATGCCCATGAGTCATTGGAGGGGGCCCACGGGCAGTGCAAGCCAATGATGGAGTGGTTCAAGCTCGGTGGTGGAGCAGACGTGTGGCCCAGATCGCGTGGCATACCGTGGTCTATGGGTTGGGCGGTCCATGCACGAGCATGTGGACCAGTAGCATTTCTTGCCCGATTTCGTACGGTCCACCATGGACAGACGCTAGTTTCTACTAATTTCTCATAGCTCACTGGTGTTTCGTGGACCGGCTCGTGATCGGATGGCTTCAGAGGCTCGCGGGCATCATCTAGGTCCTGATCTGACGGTCGAGAAGCAAGTGGGTGTGATCTGAGGCTTGTTTGCATGATCCAACAGTTGGAGACGCAAGCAGTGAAGATCCGATAGCTGGGAGTTTTTTGATGTTTAATCGGAGTGCATCTTCGTTAGGGCTCGGATTTAGGTCTTTAAAAAATCTATGGACGAAACAGAGAGCAGTGGTGTGTTCGGTCGAGGACCCAGAGCAGCAGTAGCAGCAGCAGTGATTTTGGCAGCAGCAACGGCAAACGCTAGGCAGCGGACAGAGAGCACTAGGTGCCGACAGAGAGCAGAAGTAGGGGCTTCAGACAGATGTCAGGCAGCGGACTGCGGTCGTTTTAGGGGTTCAGGGGTCTTCTAGAGAGAGAACTTTTGTGAGAAAGAGATTCTTGTTGAGAGAGAGAGATTGGTGTACGAGGGTTGAGGGTGTGATCTCTTCTTGTAATTTTTTTTATAATGAAACTTTGTATGTCCCATGGTGGTAACCTTGGGCTGATCCATGTACTTGATTGGTTTCTCTTATCTTATATATATTTTTATTTTCTCTTTTCTTGTAGTATCTATATTTGATCAAGTGCAATACGAGTGGTATCAAAAAGATTCTGTGATGATGATGTCCTGGCCAGATATCCCCAACATCAAGCATAGCATGTTGAAGGGATGGGCTTTGCAAGAGAAGTAGAGAGAGAGAGAGGTTATGGAAGGGAAGCGATAGAATTAGACATTCATTTGTTAATATTCTTCCAAGTAAAAGTTTAGGTTAATGATGAAGAAAGATCGATCTGATCTTAAAAAGAAAAAGATAGCCAGAGAAAATTATAAATGGCACTAGGATTATTTAAATGTCTAATATAAGCATAAGAAAATGTTTAAACAAATTTGTCCATCCAAATAAAAGAAAAGCAAAAGCTAATGATAACAAAGAAGGATCTCTGATATCACAAGTTGGAATTGGATTGGCTTTGGGTTATCTTTTTTTTTTTTCGAGAAGTCAGAGGAAGATGCTTCCCCTGTGTGTGTGTGTGTGTGTGTGTGTGCAACAGTACAAAATATTATGCTCATTGGTAGCATCTTAGCACATACAATATGTATCTATGAAATACAATGCATCAGACTCTTAGCACATGCATTGTCCACTGAAGCCCATCTGAAGAAGTAAGCTGTGAGGGCCTTCGAAGATGATGGTAACTTCAACTTCTCTACAGTAGTTAATTTAAGCAACAAGCCTTAAACTAAGGGTAGAGTACATAGAGTATAAAGATTATGGCTATCCCTTGTTCTCACAATTTAATCTTTTGAAGTTCAGAACCCAGTCGAAGTAAATCCTCCTGTCTAGAGCTCGAAGTCCAATCTGTAACTAGGAAGATTATTTGTTTTGATACCTCTCAACTTACCTGCCCTTCAAATTTGAAAATTCGATTATTTCTCTCCTTCCAAATGCACCAGAGAGTAGTTGCAAGGAGAATATCCACTGCTATTTTTGATTTACTTTGATGGATGTTCGTTCTCCATTGATGCCACAATTCATGAATACTTCTCGAAAATTGCTAGATTTTTTTATGTTGGAAGATGATCATCCAAATAGATCTAGAGTATTCATGCTCCAATATTAGATGATTTAAGTCTTCAGGTTGAACAGAGCATAACGGACATGAGATAGGACCTAGCATCCCTCTTTTGATAAGGTTATCTGCAGTGAGGATCCTGTTATGATAGCACAACCAATTAAAGACCTTAATCTTTTCTGGGATTGGAAGATGCCAAATAATTTTATCAAAATGTGATAAAATCCCTCCATAAATCATAAATAAGTAGCATCGCTTGCTTGTGAATTGATGAGATGAGTGCCATTTCCAGTTTCTACTGTCGTTCCCTATACTCAACTGCATGTGATTGATAATGGACGTCAAGATGTCAAGCTCACTGACTGCTGTAGAATGTAGAGGTTGTCTAAAGTGATTGGACCAATCTCGTGCCCCGATGAAATCAGCTATCGATCCTATCTTCTTGGTGGTGAAAAGGTATAAGTTAGGTAGCTGCAAGAAAGAGGTGATTCTCCCTACCAAGTATCATGCCAAAAGGATGTCTGTCCTCCATCATGTACTATGGGAATTGAGAATTGCTGGAATATGTTGTAGAGCTTCACAGTGCTTCTCCAGAATGGTGAAGCTGATTTCGTTAGATTGGACGAGGGGTCAGCTGGTGTTCTCTTTGAATAGTAGATGCTTCGAATTAACTTGCACCAGGGCTTGTCACCATCATTATAGAACTTGAACCATCATTTTAGCAGTAACACTTGGTTGACATATGAGAGGTTAGGTATGCCTAAACCACCAAAAATCTTTGGTCTACAGACTTGTGTCCAGTTAACTAGATACTTTACCTTACTTCCTGTATTCATGATATCCCACAAGAAGGCTCGCATGACCTATCCATTTTTTGTATGATGTTCACTGGAATATGTAAAACTGCCATCCAGTATATTGTTATGGATCTGAGAACAGAATTAATGAGTACTAGGAGCCCAGCAATTGATAGAGTTCTCCTCTTCCATCCTACAAGCTTCTTCTCGACTTTTTCAATCAAGAAATCAATTCTTGAGATTTGAGAGTACTGTGATGTAATGGTATACCCAAGTATTTTATTGGAAAATTTTTTGTTTGGCACCCGAGTAATGCAGCAGAGTCTGAGGTCTCCTTTATAGTTAGGCTTAAACCCAAGACTTTGGTTTTGGAGAAGTTAATCTTTAGACCTGTAAGTAATTCAAAGGAGTATAAGATTAGCTTGAGCATCTGCATGTGGGATTTAGAATGTTTGCAAAATAATAAGGTATCATCGGCGAATTGAATGCATCTTGTTTGTCCCGTTATATGGTGAGGTCCTATCCTAGCAATCAGATGTTCCGAAGCTGCTCTTTCAAGGATGCGATCTAAGGAATCCGCCACAAGTAAAAAGAGTGTAGGGGAGATGGGATTTCCTTGTTTCAAGCCCTTCTTGCTGGAGAACCATTTTCCTGGGTGGCCATTGACAATAATAGAGGAGCCTGAGCTGCTGAGGAGATTGGATATCCAGGAAATCCACTTCGATCCAAATCCACAATGTTGTAGAAGCTCCGGGAGAAATTCCTAAGAGACACAGTCGAAAGCTTTCTCAAAGTCAAATTTATAGAGTATGCGTTTGTGTCTTGAACGCTTGCAGCAAGATATGGCTTCAACTGCGGTTATGAAGCTTTCAAAGATGATCCTACTCTTTATGAAGGCATTTTGAGCATAAGATACCAGTGAATTTATCACCTTGGCCAAGCGGCGGGAGAGAATTTTTGAGAAGAGCTTGATGATGGCATGCTCAAGACAGATTGGCCTATAATCTTTGACAGATGCAATTCCAGATGTTTTTGGAATAAGAGTGATAAACGTGAAATTGAATCTTGACAGATCAGCAGAATTGTTTTGCATTGCCTTGATAACCTTAATTATATCTTCCTTAAGAACCTCCAATATTTTGGTAAAGGAATTGGAAATCCATCAGGTCCTGGTGTTTTGTTCTTGGCCATGTTGTATAAAGCTTCTTTAATCTCGTCTTCCGTGATGTCATGCTCTAAACTGCTTAAATCCAGACTGTCTTCTGGGTAGAGTGCTCCCCAATCAGCGTTAATTTTAACCTCATTAGCAGTACCCAGTAATGACGAGTAATAGCTGAGGAAAGCAGCGTGAATGTCATGGTCATTATTGATTGATTCATCATTATCCATGAGTTTA
This sequence comes from Elaeis oleifera, assembly GCA_000441515.1. Classification (NCBI taxonomy): domain Eukaryota; kingdom Viridiplantae; phylum Streptophyta; class Magnoliopsida; order Arecales; family Arecaceae; genus Elaeis; species Elaeis oleifera. Next base: position 799,255 of record KE504911.1, read on the forward strand.
GTGATCTGATTTTTGCACTATCTGTTAGTGTTGGGTGGATATCTGGCCGGGACACCATCTCTTAGGACCTTTTCGATATCGCACGATACAGCAGGAAGAAAAAAATAAATAGAAAATAATCAATTACGTAGATCAGCCAAAAAAGACTTGCCTCCACGGGACATGCAAACTTCACTATGAGAAAAAGAATATTACCAGAGAAAATCTCACCCTCAACTCTCGTACACCCAATTTCTCTCTCATAAGAAGTTTTTCCTCACAAAAACTATCTCTTTAGGAAGACCCCCATGAACCCCAGAAGCGACCGCTGTCCGCTATCCAAGAGCTTCCTTGCTCCTTCTCTTCTCCACGTTTCAACCCCTCTCTCTCCACGGGTGTTCACTGTCTTCCTAGGCTTTGGCTTGACGAAAACCACACCGCACAAAGCCACCACACCGGTTCCTGTTCACGGATCAGGCCTTTTATAGGCCTTAAAAATAGGTTAGATTAGGATTAGAAATCCTAATTAGGCCCAAACAAACCCAAAAAATCTCTCAAACCGTTGGATCGAGACCGGAATCAACCCATGCCCTCCGATCGCATATCGGTCCATAAAACAATATTGTGGACCGCGAGAAACACATGAAAATACCCACGCGGTCCACAGACCTCCCTGTGCATCGCCTGGTCCATCATGGACCGGGCTGCGGGTTCCCAGCGACACACCTGGGCCTGGGCCGGCTCTCGTGCTCACGCACCTAGGCCCGGGCCCACCCTGCGTGCCCAGGTCCCGTGCAGCAGTGCCTGGGCCACACCCGCCGCGCACGGCCGTGCCGCCGCCGCTCCGCCGGCCGCTGCCGGTCCTCCACCGCTCTGGATTCCATACCGATTTCTCTCGTGCATATCTCCTCCGTCCGAGCTCCGTTTGAGGTGATCTTGATCTCGTTGGACTCCATTTTTTATCGCGGATCTCGCTGTGGGCTCAATGTAGATCGAATCTTGAGGCATCAAATCCTAACGATCTTCACCTCGACTCGATATTCGGTCTCCTCCTAACTCTGAGAGCTTCTGGATCTCCTCATCTTCATGCCTTGGGCAATCATCTACTGATCATGGATGGACAACATGGGAGTCGAGCCAGGCTGCTCGATTCCATCTTCATCGTATGCTGTGCTCCTCTTGACCTGAGACCTACTCGAGGTATCATCCTGCGATAATAAGAATCTCATCTTGCAACATCACTTCTCGCCCTTCCGAGTCTCCTATCTCATGTCCGATCCACCTCCATCTGGAGCTCCACCTCGCTCTGGACTCCACCTGGCTCTTGAAGCTCTACCTCGCACTGGGCTCTCCACTAGGTAATAATGTCATTTTCTCTCCTTTTTTCCTTCAGAACAATCCTATCGCCGCGTAACACTTTCAGGATTTCTCCACCAACTACTGTCCTGTAGCCTCTCGAATCCAGTCTGCTCAGTGAGATTAGATTCCTCCTGTAATCGGATATGTATCAAACCTCCCCTAATCTTCTCACTGCACCATCATGTGTTCTCCAACTGACCGTTTCGATGTCTCTGATCACACGGTTCGATCCATCCAGTAGATAAACAGTGCCCTCACTGTTCTCTAGGGAGTCAAATGTTGCGAAATTCAGTGCAGGGGTAAAATGATAATTTTAACACTTTTTCAAAATCACTATTTATAGCAAAAATTATTAGATAATCTAATTAATTAACATAAATTTATCCTACACTAGGATCTAAATATGATATATAATATGCATGCATTTAAATTTGAAATTCGAATTTGAACAGTAAACACTTTACTGTAATGTGTTCAGAACACAATACCTTGTGCGGGTAGTAGATCGCCGCAATCTGATCACCGTCGGGAGAGTCTAATCATCGTGATGCAGCCACATAGCATGTCTGACCTCTGCGGATCGTCCACACAAAGCTCCCGATCTGATCGACTCCTCACGAGTGCTAGCTCGTTGTAGAGCCCTTTCGACGGTCGATGCTGATCGAATTTCTTCGATCGATATCTGTCAATTCTTCGGATGCTCTGGATCATCAGCAGACGTGCTTGAGAGGATGTTGAAGATTTTTCTAAAATTTGATGGGCTCACGACACTCGTAGCTCACCTTCTCACTTCCCGAACCTCAGGCTGAAACCCTAGGGAACTCACTGGAAAACCTTGCGCCCAATTTTCTTTTTTTCTTCTTTTTCTCTCGGAAGGATATGGAACTTCTACTTGCGCACAAGGCTTCCTCACGCCCCACTCTTTCTCTCCAAAAATTTTCTTGCACACGCCCCACTCTTCTCCTCCTTTTAAAACAATATCAAACGTCTTATCCACGTGAGAGGATAAGGATGAGTAATTACACATTTGAATTCAAATCAAATTTAATTCAAATTGAAAACCAATTCATCCTATCCACTAATGATGTGAGAA
>KE504912.1:0-18184 GCA_000441515.1 Elaeis oleifera
TAGTCTAGTCATGCATCTCATGCATGTTAGATTTTATTAGATTTAATTTTAAATATTTTAATTTCAGATCCCATCACATCTGATGTGACATCTGAAATTCTATAATATCATTTATTTTAATAATTTATGCCATAAATTTGATTAATTTGTGTTAGTCACGGTTGATTGGTGTAGTGATTATGTTGTGTTAATCTAATAACCTAATTTGAATTTTTTATTAATTTGAATAAAATTAGATTAATTAGTTTAATCTGATTAAAATTTTTGCTATGTTAAATTAATTTTTGCACTAAATTTGATTAATTAATTTTATTAATTAATTTTTATTAATTAATTTTTGCTATGTAATTGTTGTATTATTTTGATTAGTGTGAATTTGTTTGATTAATTTGAATTAAGTCAGATTAGTTACATTAATTAGATTTAAAACTGAATAAATAGATTAATTTTTATGCTATATCATATTAGTTTCTATTTTCATTTATTATAATTTTTGTTAATTAAAATAATTTGAATTAAATTCGAGTTGAACTTGAATTAATTTGAAGTAAATTAGATTATATTAGTTGGTTTACTTTGAATTAACTCATATGAATTAGATTAATTTGATTAAGTTGTGTTAATTTAGTGCTAGGTTAAATTAATTTATGCCATGCATTTGATCAATTTGAATAATTTGTGCTATGTTAATTGGATTAATTCATTCTGTAGGTAATGAAAATGGCAAAAATAGTGAGAGCCTTATGCTATATCAATGGTTCTATGGTTAAAGGACCGTATAGAGTAGAGTATACTGAGCGACCATAAAAGACTATTAGATTAAAATATAGAATGAAATTTGAGGAGTTAGAAGATAAATTATGTAAATTTTTATATAAATAGAAGCACAAATAGAATAATCGTAACATATAGATATCCCACTATTGTGCAGTCGATAATTTTGAAATATGAACATATTCCGATTACTGATGATGAAGATATGAAGATTATATTTTCAACTGTAAGCTCACATTCTTGTTTATCTGGTGTGGAGTTGTACATTGATGTGCAACCCACTGAGGACACCAAAATATTTTGATTCTAAGTACGATGAAGTAGCTGATCGGGATATTAGATTGACAACACAGATGAGGGAGCAGGTTGGAGCTTCTAGTCCCTGTATGGCCAGTGTTTTGCTGAATACTAATTCAAGAGATATGGAGGATCATGTTTATTTGGCAATAGATAGTGATGTGCCAGATCCTATTATCAGACAAGCCTCATTGTACACCATGGCCGATGATGCCGTCCATATTGACAATTGATTTTTTGAGGAAGATGATGTACCTAGTGAAGAGGTATGGATGATGATGCTCCACAAGTGGGTACATCCCATGATGTACAGTTCCCATGTATTATGGAGCACCCAAATTATCCAGTGTTTGAAGCTCCTTCAATCATATTCAAGAGCATTGATTGGATGGCTACCAATTTACCAATATTTTTTGGATTGCATGCACCTTGTAGTATTTGAAAAGAGGTGATGAGTTTCATAAAGGACTCTATTTTGTGGATAAGATAGATCAACAAACTACAGTAAGATAGTATTCAATGGACACACACCATGAATTCAAAGTTATTTTTTATATTTGCTCAACTTCTATTATTATTATACTTATTTGTTGAAACACTTATACATTGATACTAAACTCTTTTATTATTGTTAATGTCAGCAGTATATCGTATTTATGGAGCCAGATCCATTAGATCAATCTATACTCTATGCACAGGCTACTCATCGCTCATCAGCCATCTGAAATGGTCAGGTATGTATAGACCTGAGTTGTTGTACCATATTTTATAATTTCAACATCATGTAAACAAATTATTAGAGTGCATTTAAAACTGATAAACCATTTTTATCTGGTGTTGCAAGAGTCCAATTTTTACAATGTCGATGGGGGATCTTGTTAGGTCTAGGTTGACCCCATTGGATTTATGTATATTGCCATATTTACAGTAGACCGGCTTCTACGGTATCTCCTGCATTGGTTTTATATCATTAGACTGGCACTTGGTCATTACATTTGTAGAGTGGTGGTGCCCGGAGATACATACGTTTCATCTGCCACATGGTGAGTGTACTATCACCTTGGAGGACGTCAGCATCCAGTTGGATTTATTAGTCGACGGTCTTCCAGTTATAGGTAGTACATGCCATGATTGGTGACAGGTATGTGTTGACCTTCTAGGTGTTCTTCCACCCCCGATGAACTTAAGGATTTCTGATTGAGCATGGTATGGTTAGCTGAGCAGTTCGACAGGCTACCTCCTAATGCAGATGATGTAGCTATACAGGATTATGCTAGGGCATACATCTTGCAGGTGTTAGGAGGGTGTCTGTTTGTAGATAAATCTAATAACCTAATTCATATCATATTTTTGCCACTAGCTGATTTTGAGACTGCAGGATAGGATAGCTGGGGTAGTGCCGGTCTAGCTTGGTTGTACAGAGAGCTTTGTAGAGTAAGTAGGATAGATGTACATCAGATTACGAGACCCTTAATTTTGCTTCAGGTGTGGGCATGGGATAGGTTTCTTTATTGCTCCATGCAGATTAGAGCGACCTCCTGTAGATCCTATTATGGATTTGGCGGATGGAAGTGCATTACCACGTGGACCGCTAGCTATGAGGTACGTAAGAAATATTGATTATAACTATTTGCTTACTGATGCTTTGTTGATTGAAATGCAACCTGTCGACGCTCGATTGTGCAGGTGGAGAGATGCTTTTTGGTGATGGAAGTTTCCACTCATGTCCTATGGATGTATAGATACCATCTCGATCGACTTCGATCTGAGTAGGTAAAACTCTAATTGATTTATATGCCATATTCTTCGAATTGGCTTAGAATACTAACATTTAGTAATGTTTAAAAATAAGATTATATAGAAACCATATACTCTGGAGGTTCTTGCACTTCTACCAGATTATTGCTTCACTGGACAGAATATATGGCAATGTCGAATGCCACTTTTATGTTCTCATATTGTAGAGTGGCACCATCCCGATAAAGTAATGCGGCAGTTTGAGATCCGATAGATTGTTCCACCTAATTGTGACATAGATTCCAGACTGCATCATATTGATCTTAGGGGTCGCTAGGATCAGGACTGGAGCATCACTTATCAGCACTTTATTGCGATATGGGAGGATCGATGAGACCATATTGTGGATGGACCAGCAGCGGATCATGCCATGCACTATTATGATGATTACATGGAGTGATACCGTCACATCACTCATTGTTCCTTTGCCCTTCTGGTGCGATGTTTGATTATTTGGTAAGTAGTAATTTTTTTATATTTTTTAATTAATCTTCACATATTTGATCGGTCTTTTTTATTAGAGTGGCAGTCTGGCTCAGATCCATCACCTTTGTAACCCAGAGTCTATGTCTACATTTACGTCAATTATATAGGATATATGTACGTCGGTCCTTCATGCCGTCGATGAGCATGAGTATATCACCATGAAGTATGACACATCAGGATCCACGCCTTCACCTTATCAGTATCCATTGTTGTCGGAAGTACCGCCTACGATGCACAGATGAGCTACCCGATTGGATACAACTTTTGAGTTTCAGATGTCAGAGTTTCCTCCATTCAGTCCCTATATATCATGCGAGGCTTACATGCATGATGACATGACACGATTTCAGTCCGTTGATGATACGATATTGCATTTTGGAGTTGCTACAGATGACATTATCCATCAGGGAGCATCGAGTCATACAGCGGGCATTACAGGTGAGGGAGTTGTAGATGACACTGTCATGCAGATAGAGCATGGCATCGAGGAGCATGGGAGTCCGAGTGAAGCCCAACCTATCCCACATCGCAGGCAACCACCCAGGAGGAAGCGATAACCGGCATGTGGGACTTGATTCTATTTTTGATTTAATTATACCTATATGGGACTTTGTTTGGAGTTGATTGCACCAATTTGATGTTCAATTTTTTAGTTGATCAATTCCATGATGTTGGACTTCATTTGTTTTGTATTACATGTTTGTAACATTTGGATTGCTAGTTCTATAATAAATTATTATTTATCGATTTTGAAATAGAGTATGATGATCAGGATGTGTTATTTGTATGATGGTCAGATGGAGATATGATGCGTGATTTTGATTTTTTCATGTTACTTATCATCTATTTGGTCTAGGTTATGTGTTAGTCTTAAATCGAACCCTAATCCCCTCAATCCCCCTCAACCCTAAACCGAACTCATGTTTCTAAGGCTTTCTTTGTTTTAGCTTAGTTAAGTAGCTAAGCCTCTCCCATGCTTTCCATCTTGAATCAAACAGGGTAGTCAACTGGATTGGAGCCGTGCTAGTCGACCAAGGTTTTTGGTGGTCGACTAGGATTTTTGGCGATCCATCGCTCTGCCATGAGGTGGAACCGTTGCGGTCGATCGATCAGACCAACCGAGCCAGACCTCGATCGACCGACGGCAATCGACAGACAGGACACCTTGGTTGACTAGGTGCATCAATCAGGCAGCCATGATCTGCTCAGCTTTCTACAGTCGACTGGTTGAGAAGACTGGTCGATCGACCTCAATCGACTAGCCGACACCCTCGTCGACCGACTGGAGCAACAGGGTGAACTGCTCGATTTTCTACGATTGATCGACTGAGAAGACTGATCGACTGGCAGCGATCGACTGACATGATGCGTGGTCAATCGATCAGCCCAAATGGGCATCCGCTCAGCTTTCTACGGTCGACTGACTAAAAGACTGGTTGATTGGGTGCGGTCGACCGGCTAGACACCTTGGTCGATCGACTGGATCAATCGAGCAGGAGACCGCCCAACTTTCTATGGTCAATTGACTGAGAAGACTGGTCGATCGACTGAGAAGACTGGTCGATCGGTTAACAATACATAATTTCATTAGAAACAACAAGATTACATTATAAAAAATAAATAAAATTGATGATACATCATCAGGTGAGGCCTCAAATAGTGATAAGAAGTAGGAGCTTAATCATCCGCCGCAAGGTCCTATGGAGGTGGAGGGAACTAATGATAAAAATACTATATGAACTGATCAAACCATACGAACCCCTCGTCCATACATGCAAATGCCTCTCTGACATCAGTCTCCAGTGCATCAAATCGAGTAGACAATGCATGCACGTCATAAGACTACTGATCAGGCTCCATATGATGACTGGGCTAGGCAATGTCGATAGGGTGACTTTCTTCTTCACCAGCAGATGTATGCTTTCAACCATCATTAGTAAAAATATAGCCTATATGCCTTACAGATGACTTGTCGTAGATGTCAGTGGGTCTGATCTCAACAACTTCATCATCATTAGTAATAGAGACATCAAAGGCCTCGAAGATAGCAGTTAGAATAGCTCCACAGGATAAACAGATTTTGAATTTTTCAAGACATTCAATCATATAGTTTATCATTACATATGGCAGATTAACTTTATCACCCGAAAGAATTCTTGTGATGAGATAAATATCCATGTGTGATACATTATCTGTATGATCTCCTCTAGATAGAAATTGAATGTTAATATATGATGAATTAATCTATTTCCAATGGTAATCGATGTGCACTAGGTTTACTTGTTTGCTCTAAACTATCGTTTTCAAAAATAGTTCTAATACAACTATAGTAACCTAATTTATTATGACTCTAACAAGTGATATTAAAATATCTATCACCATTTGACGGAATACCTAGAGGAATGTCACAGTCAAACTCGATAGTCTTTCTTTTTACAAAGGATAAAATAGAACAAGCTGATCTATCAAAGCTAAAATTACTATAAAAATATTTAAATAGAGTAAGAAATGTTGGCTTGTTCAATGTGATCATAGAAAGCCAGCCTATTCTTTTAAACAAAATTCAATTCAAAATCACTAAAAGAACTTAATTATCCTTCCCCTACAACTTATCATTGAGAAAAATTTAATTGATATTTTTCACTAGACTCAGAGTTCAGAAATAAGTCCTGTTCATACCTGTCCTAAGATTTTTGTTTCCTTTATCTACTCGAGCTTTTTTTCTTTGAAATATTCCCACCTTTTCTTGAAGCCATGAGATTGATTCAGGCTAAAATACAGACACGACAGATAGAAGAGGATGCTCTGGATGCTTAGAGAGCAAGGGGGTGGGGGGGGTTTAGAAAGGATTATTAAGGTTTTAGAGAGAGATTTAGAGAGCAACAGAGGTGGGGGGTGGGGATTACCAGGGTTTTTCAGATGCTTGAGAGAAGAGGGCTTGAGGGGTATTTAAAACCATGAACTCGCCATTTGAGATGGTGAGTTCATTGAAATCGCCAGTCCAATGGGCCATTTCTTTGAAATCACCGGTTGGACTGGCGATTTCTAAAAATGCCACCTGGACTGGCGAGTTCAAATGGCAATTTTCTGCCAGTGTCCCATCAGATGCTTCCGTGGTGAAGCAATCGCATGAAATCGCCACTTACTTGAAGTGGCAATTTCATTCGTGGATGGCAAATCTAGAAATAAGTTTTAGATGGCTGCAGTTTTGAAAATATTTAATAAAAAATAAATAAAATCCAAAGACCAAGGAGAGGACCAAAAAAGAAAAAAAATCAAGAGAGTAACAGAGGTCTATCCAAATAGTAGTAAATGCTGCTGTACGGAACAAACAGTTCTCTTCATCGAATAAAAAAAAAGCACATCCATTTCTTTTGTTCCCTCTCCCCACTCTATCTCTCTCTCTCTCTCTATCTCTATCTCTCAAAAACCCAGTACAAAGGGGAGCCACCCTTATTGGACCAAAGGGGCAGCACCCGGCAAAGAGACCAAGCATGCCGCCATTCTCAACTTCGCGAACCTCGCTGCCTCTCTCCCCTGCGCCACCACCCTCTACCCTTGCGACGTCTAGGCCACCACCACCATACATGGACCTCCTCTCTACGGCCAACACCACCTGTCCCGATAAGTCCCTAACAAGCTTTTCGTTGTCCCTCCTTTTTCGCTCCTTATTAGAAAGAAATTTTAGCTTTAAAAATAAGAAATATCTTTATTGAGAAATTCTACTAAATAAAGTTTTATTGTTCTCTGCAAATAATTGAAAAGTTTGCCTCCAATTTGTTTGGTGCAATTACCGTCGAAGGTATTTATCATATTTCATTCTTTTTTCTTCATTTTTAAATAAACAATGGAATATTGATTGTATCTTTATTTTGTTATAGCATTTATTCTTACAATAAATGATTAAGCAATATTTTGCTCCATGCTTTCTCTGTTAGTTTTTTGATCAGTGACTATTTATGCTATATTGATGCCGGTTGATTCTCAAATTAGTATGTTATTCTAATTATCAAGAGCAAAAAATCTATAAGAGAAAAAAAATCCATATGAGGAACAAACTTGAAATTTGCAAGAGATTTACTCTATACCTCTACTTGAATCATTCTATTTGTATTATATTTTTTTAAAAAATTTTCATAATATAGAATGGATCGAGAGGAAACATATGGATAGAATAAATAAGAAGAATAAATATTATTACTTGGCAAAGAATTTGAAGGTTATCAGAAAATAAATTGTTTAAGCAGCATCACTGGAAAAAAGAGACTTCAAATTTGCAAGAGTTTTACTCTATACCTCTGCTTAAATTATTCTATTTGTATTTATATTATTTTTTTTCTATTTTTTTCATAATATAGAATGGATTGAGAGGAAACATATAGGCAGAATACAATAAGAAGAATAAATATTATTACTTGGCAAAGAAGATGAAGGTTATTAGAAAAAATAATCATTTGAGCAACATTGCTAGAAAAAAAGAGATTTGTGCATGTAAATTATCATTCTATAATGAACAATGAAGAAATTTGGATACTGTCCGATACAAAAGTCTCAAAATTTCTAATCAAGATGGATTAACTGATGCTGAAAAAATACAAGTATAGAAATCGATGAAAACAATCCTTTTCAAATTATTGCTATTCAAAATCAACAAACTAAAAGTATCGCAGATAATATTTGGCATTAGTAATAAACAAAGGTTTAGTCTATTGGTTTCAAAGCTAAATAATTTATATATTGAGTTTATAGTATTTCTTAAGATTTTAGTTTGTTGCAATTTCAATTAATGAGCAATTATGTTATCAACAAAGCAATAATACATGTTCATCTAAAAATCAGGGTAAGTTCTTTAGTAATGACATATTTTTTTGATATAAAGGAAGGTAGTAAAAAAAATTAAGGTTATTATTTCTTTTCTTTTTATAGTACAAGAAAGTTTATAGAACCATTATATTTTAGATCATTTGAACACTATTGGCAATTCTGTAGAACTTTGTTCTGGTATAAAGAACATGGTCACAAGTCATGGAATATATCTAGGCCTATATTCACTTTATATTGTTACAGAAGAAAAGTAGATTTGCCATTTTTAAAAGAAACTTCAATTTTTTTAGATGCTTTATTAGATCGAGGTGGAGGAAGAAGGGCTCCAAAATTTTGAGAGAATATTAGAGTGGACATCTCAATATTTATATTTACATCAATAAGAGCCAAAATTGAAAATGCAATTTAAAAAGTTGGATTGTATCTACCTAGTCTAGTAAGCACTCATATTTAACTTTATGTGGCACTTTCACATGTTATGTTATATCATGGACCTAAGACTCCGGTAAAAATGAAAATACAAGATTTGAATATTATATAAAAAATATGTTTATAGAGAAATATTTTTAGATTTACCTTCAAATAATTTTAAGTATATAGTAATATATTATTATTTTTTGATAACATTATTTATTAAATTTTTAGTTTATGTACAGCTTATATTATATTATTTTTACTAATAGAATGGAATATAGTTTGCTATCATATCTGACATTCAAACAATGGAGCTTGAAATAAAAGTTAGGATTGTAAAAATTTGGGATTCAATAAATTCCAATGTTGATAACCTGCCACTGAGTGTTGATTGTTTCTTGATCTATGAGGAGGTTATGACAACTCTTTTATATTTTTAATCTTTTTTATATCTATAATTTTAAGCTTATATCTTTTATATATTTATTTGATATAGAAACTATTATTCAAGCATCAATCTGCAAAGAAAATGTTGCACAATTCAGGAGTTTGTTCATTGAAGGAAATGTATATATTGTTGAAAAAGTTAACATTGCATCGAAGAAAAAAGTTTTCAAGCCGCTATACATTACTGTATTATTAGACTAATAGATGGACAATCATACAATAAGTTGGTGATGATGGTAGCTCTATACCTCTTTAGAAACTTAACTTTATCAATTTCAACAAACTACTAGATAGAAATTATAACGATCTTTATTTAACAGGTTTGCATAAGCTTTATTCATCATTATTCATAATTTAGGAAAATACAATTAGATTATATTCTCATATTTGTTTTGTAGGGTCATGTCATAGTTGTTGGACCTCTCGATTAGACATACGTCAAGCAAAAATTGGTTTATAAAAGAAACCTAGAAATAAAAAATTTGAAGTCATGTATATTGACTTAAGTTTATTTTTTTGTTAGATACAAATATGGACATTTATAAATATTTTTATTTTTGAATTACATAATATCATTAAATATCTATGTCTATTTTTGTCACGACTTCGATCCGAGATCATGAGCTAAGGGTCATAGCAACCACCGCATATCTATAGAGAACTTTTTTCATAAGCATGTAAGGCATCTTATCACAATATCATAAAGAAATAGCGAAATCAAATTCAAATAATTTATGTTCAACTTTATTTTTAAATAACTAAATCAAATATCTTACAAAATAATATTTCATTATTTTCATCAACTTTTAATAAATTTTAATTTAAAATAAAATATCAAAATCTACTTATAACTCACTCTCCCATATCGAATCTCCGAATCAAGCTAATCTTCTGAATCTGTAAAAATAGTAAAATATAGAATAATGAGCTAGACAGTCCAGTAAGCAATGTACACTTTAGCTAGATAAATTCAGTAATAATAATATACTAAAAATAAGCATACAAGTTGCATCAATTCAAAATATACAACACTAATAAATTCATGCAAATACAGCCTTTTCAAAATTTATTTTCAAATTTGTTTCTATTTATAAATCGATTCCTTTTCAAAACATCACACGCATCTCGACAGATATGAACTAAATTAAAATACCACTGCATAATCCTCAATAGCAAGATATCAAAGTATCAGTATACAATCTCTACTGGCAGGGTATCAAAATAGCAGTATATAATCTCCACTAGTAGGATATCGAAGTACTAATGCATAATCTTCACTGACAGGATCTTGAAATATCAGTACATAACTTTCACTGGTAGGATATCGAAATATCAGTATACAATCTCTACGGACAGGATATCAAAATATCAGCGCATAACCCCACTGACAAGATGTCAAAATATCAGTATACAACTCCACTGATAGGATATCAAAATATCAGTATATAACCCTCACCGGCAGGATATCAAAGTATCAGTGTTTAACCCCCACTGACGAGTTTGAAGCATAGTCAGACTGCGAGTTAAAATCCATCTCAGATCAAACACAAATGCACATTCTAATTCGAAAAGTCATAAACCAGACGACATCGAAATCAAATGATATAATCGATATCAAAATCAATACGATCAATCACAAATCATTTGGCATATCGAAAAAAAGGAATATTAGTTATTCAAATACAATGATCGAATTTATAAATCATAAATAATTCAATATAAAAATATTTATAATTTAATGATAAATCTAGAAAAGAGTCGCATTACTTACCTCACACGTATTCCAATAAATCCACACAATTTCATATTTTTTTCAAAATTTTAATTCATAGATTAGATCACAATATCCCTCTGCTGGATATTTTCTTGTTGAGACAACTACACTCCTAAATATAATTGAGTCCAATAATCAGAAACGACATAAATGATTAAGGAAGACATGATGAATCATAGTCATATCCTATGGTTAGGATTGGTCCAATCATGTTAACTTTATCTAATCACGGATGATCAAATATAAAGAATCCCGATCCAATCAAAGTGGATGCTAGTATACTGTTTGACGATCATGGATCTAGAATTTTCACTAAACTAGATCAAAAATTATTAAAATAAAATTCTTTACTCGATCGATCTTAAAGAGATGACTTCTAAAGAAAGAATTCATAAAAAAAGATGAATAGTCTAAAGATATAAAATTTTAGAAAAAGAAGTAAAATTTTTGAAGAAAAAAATTGGAGGTCAAACTTCAAAGAAGAAAGAGAGGTTATTTTTTTTTTTTCCTTCTTGTTTTTTTCTTTTTATTTTTATTTTTTTTTTCCGGGTAAACAGGGAACCGCGCGTCCTCTTCCTTCCTCTTCTTCCTTCATGGAAGAGGGGTTCTTCTTCTCCTTGTTCCCAATGCCAAATGGTCCCCCCTCCCAGCCGGTGGCGTCCCACAACCGGAAGAGAGAGCATCACGGATGGTGAATGCAGGGGAACCAGTGAATCAGAATTTCTAAGAATTTCTAGCAAAAAGTTGGCTAAGATTCGAACTTAGGAACCATGGAAGATTGAGAAGAAAGGATTAGAGTGATTTACCTGATCTTCGACAGAAATTTCTCCGATTTCTACCGGCCAAACAAGATTAAACGCTGATAATCCACGAAGAAAAGAAAAGGAAAACGGGCAGCAGATTTTGGAAATTTTCCGGTGAGGAGGAAGTAAGGGATTGAGCCTTTAAATAGATCTCTTCATAGGAGAATTTGAGACCTTTTTTAATTCAAAATCCGAGTGCTTTTAGGCCTCCCGATTGGAAGAGAACTCCTTTGGGAGTTCTCTGTGTGAACTCCCAATTTCCCAGTGTTTCTAGCACATGCATTGCATGTGCTGGCTAATTTTTTCTGTTATTTTTTTTGCTGCTTTGAATATGTGCTATGGGAGTGGATATTACAATTTTTCTATTTTATAGCTTGCAAGATGTATCCATTGTATTTGGGGCGAAATTTGTTGAAGAAATTGATATAAACGCTATTCATGCAAAGAAAGGAAAGGACCAATTATTGCTATTTAGATAGACATGAAATCAAAATAAATTGATATTATAATTATCAAAATATAAAGATAATCTTTTCTTTGCAAAAGTATGAACATATAAAGATAATCTTTTCTTTGTAGTATTTTGTACTATGAAAATGGATATCATAATTATCAAAATATTTTATATATTTTGTATATATGAAAAAATTATGCTTATTGACATATTCAACATCAAGATTCTACATGAACATAGAGATGCCAGAAATAATAAAGTATTGAAATATGTCAAAACTAAAAATTTTAATATTATATTTAATAAAAAAAAGAATTATTCATTATACACTAAATGTACTTATAAATTCATGCATAGAACTAAAGCATTGGTTGCTCCAATTAGATTTATGGAACAAGAGTAACAAAATATTATTAATCCTTAGCATGTAATTACCACCAATATGAAAACAAATGAAGAATTATTGAAATTGAATCCGCATGATTTCCAGATATAATCTAATATGCTCATGAAATTATCATATTGTTTTCTAAGAAACTTGAATTATTCTTATTTTATTTTAGAGGATGAAATTCACATGTAAAGCAAATAAAATGGAGCTGAAATGATTCTTATGATTTCAGATATAAAGCATACTACAATAACGGAGCTGAAATAAAACTTTGTAATGGCACCTTTTGGTGTAGCCAATATGATAAAAACGATCAACCTCCAGTACCATAGTAGGATATGATGTCTTCTTAATTATCATATTTTTTATACAAATAAATATAATTTTAAATAAACAAAAATAATATTAATCAATCAAATTTTGCTTGGTATAAATTGAATGCTATTGTTGAAGATGGTACTAGTATCGCAAATTTTATTATATTCAAAATTAGTGCAGCAGCTAATTGGTATTCAACTAGAATCTTGTAATGGATGCAAGATCTGATAGATTTACTTTTCGATTGTTATCAAAAAATCTTCAGCAGGCGCCGGCCTGATATCGCCCATTTTCGATGTTTATACGAGCTTCGAAGCCCATTCAAGCGATTGGATCTTGATTCGGCAGCAGTTCAACAAACTCCATCTGAGGTTGAAAATAAAGGATTGAAAGGCAGTTGCTCACAAGCCAGCTATCCAGTTCTCCATGACGATCGTTAGTAAGATTCCGAGGAATAGCCAGACCTATATATAGTTTTTAGACCCCATGCATCAATCAGTAATTTCTCTCCTGGACATAGGAATCAACCCGCACCTACATCTTTCAAATTATATTTAGATCCAAAGTTTTAATGATAACAGCTATAATTTAAAGGTGATGAATATTTTTTAATAAAGTGAATCTCAATCAAGTAATTATATGGAAGTTCTGCATCCGAATCTTCTTCATCTCAAATTCTGGGAGAACTTATTTCTTTAACTCCTAAAAAGGAATTCAGCATGAACTTTTCAAGAGACTACTCCATAAAAAAGCCATCAAGCACAACCTAATAATATATTTTAATTATTAGACTCTCTTCTTTTTTTCCTTTCCAAAAGAGGAACAACAAATAATTTTACATCATAGAAACCAAGTGCCATTGGTGAAAAGATTATAGCCAAATAGGTAATACATTGCCTAGGCGACTTATGACCTTAGGCATCAAGGTTACATGTGATACAATAGGTCCAATTAATAAAATATTACTTAATAATATGCCTAGTGCCCTTTTTTCAAAATTCAAAACCTAGCCTACAGACATGGTTCCATATGCTCCCCATTTGGTTTGGCTTATTCCAAAATCATGCATGCACTTTGGCAGAATCTTTAGTTGTTTACATAGATCTAGATTTGCTGATTTCTCTAGAAGATCGTTGAGGTAGTTCGGTTACTTAATTAGACTTTTAGAAGAGAAGAATCGTTTGTATAGGCTATGAGAAATTTGGTGGGTTTTGTACATGATAAGAGTCCATAATAATTGATCATGAAGCTTCATTTATGATGCAGACAAATCAATTTGGAGAGTTTTAGGCTCTAAACAAGTTTAGGCCCACTCAAAGGGAGTCAACCCCATTGCGCGAGGACTGAGTCGCAGGCCCATTCTAAGGGAAAATCAATTCCCTTCTCTTTACATGAGATAAAGAAGCCATGTGGCCCATAGCAAGTGCTTCCCCTCACTTTCTAGCTCAGTGTGAGAAAGAGAAGAAGCGAGCAGCCAGCTAGGTCCTCCCCCTCAATTAGCGCCAGCCCCTTATCCCTCTCGTACTTTGACTAGAAGAAGTGGATTAAGTGGGACAATAGTTTCCTCTTCCATAAGAAGGGGATAAAGGGGGATTGGATGCTGAACGTAAATATTAGTAAAATCAAAGAATCAAGAATTTGTGAAACCAAAACTAATTGTGAATAAAATCAAAGAAAAATAATTTATGAGAAACTAGAAAATAGGGTAATCTGGATCCAAACACGTGCTAGGCACCACTCTAAGAGCATCATTTCTCCTTTCAAGCAGGTTGAATATCTCTAATATCTCCAAGATACAGTTAGTCTCCCTCTCATTCAGCTCCTCCCTCACATAGCAAGGCATGACATTCTTTAAGCCCATAGGAAGTGTGGGAAAGTCAAGGGGAATTGTTGAGCTAAAGAATAGGACTTTCAATTATGATTTGGATTTGACCATATAAGAAAGGTTGCCAAATTGATAGTCATTAATATTTGTAAGGAGAAAACTTTAAATTGACATTATAGATAGCCACAAAATACAAACCAGGAAGGTCCAAGATACTTAGAAAATTGGAGAGGTCTAATGTAAAAGAAGAGAAAGCATCAAATGTAGTTTAATTGTTATGGTTGGAGCCACTACTTGTCCCATTTGCTTTTTCTAAGTCCAAGCTTCTTATGACTTGGGAGATGTAGATGGCTAAAAATTAAAGAGGAAAAGGCAGGTATGAACTTAAGAGAATCTTGGACAAAGCTCAAGAGATCTTATAAGCTCGCAAGAAGAGACAATCACAAAGCCATTTCCAATAGAGCATTAAGTGCAAAGTTCTCTTTGGTACTCGAGACAACCAAGAAGGTGGTAGAGAGAGAATACATATATACACTATGAAGGATAAGGACAGATAAATTATATAAAAGCAAGGACAAACAACAATGACCTAGAAATCACTGATACATAGTGGCAAATCATCCTAGCAACCCCACCACTAACAAATACATATTGCATAAAGTGGAAAATGGCAATTACAGATGGTGTCTGTAGTTGTTGTGCTTTGCTACACTTAAGAATCATATCTTTGTAGAAAATAGATCAAAATTGTTATAGCTTTTCCTCGTATTTTGGACTAGTTTCAGCTTAAATTTTCAAAAGTAGAAAATATTTGCGCCTTTGAATTTAAGTAAGTAGAAAAAGAAAGCAACAAAAAAAGGTACATTGATAAAGAATTTAGGAGAAAGAATGAAAGATCAAAAGCATAGATTAACATGAATTATAGTTTCTTTTGAAATCATACATGAATTTTTGATAAGGTGATATTGTCATACCCCGACCCAAAATTGCGAGCCAGAAATTATCGCAATAGCCACATATTTATGAAGGACTCTTTCCATAAGCATACAAAACATATCATCATGATATCATAAAGCAATAGTGGAACAAAATTTAAATAATGAATATTCAACTTTAATTCAAATAACAAAATCAAAAGTCTTACAAATAAATTTCATAGTTTTCATCAACTTTAATAAATCTTAATTTAAATAAAATATCAAAATTCTACTTCTAATTCACTCTCCCATATAGAATCACCAAGTCAAGCTAGTTCTTTGAATTTGTAAAATAGTAAAATATAGAATAATAAGCTAGACAGCCCATCAAGCAATGTACATTTTAGTTAGATAAATTTAGCAACATTGAAAATAAGTATGCAAGGTGTATCAATTCAAAATATATAACACTAATCAAATAAGATCCATGTAAATTATTTCATTCATAAATCAATTTTTTTCAAAACATCAAGTTCGTCTCGACAGCCATGAATTAAATCAAAATACCACTATATAACCTCCAATAGTAGGGTTTCAAGGTATCAATGTACAATTTCTACTAGCAGGATATTGAAATACTAGCGCACAACTCCCTGGTAGGATATCAAAAATACTAACACATAGCTCCCACTTATAGGGTATCTAAGTACTAGTGCATAACCCCCACTAGCAGGGTATTGAAATACCATCACACAACCCTCATTGGCAAGATATCGAAGTATCAGCATTTAACCTCCCTTGACAGGGTTCGATACGTAGTTAGGCTATGAGTTAAAATCTATATCAGATCAAAATACTGTTTCATATTTCAATTTAAAAATTCATAAACCATGCAACACTAAAATCAATCAGGCAATCCATATTAAAATCAATATGTTTGTTTATAAATCATTTAGCATTACAGAAAAGAGCATATTTGATAATTCAAGATACCATACATCAAGTTCATAAATCATGAATAATCAATGTAGAAAATATTTTATACTTTATCAATAAATTCAAAAAAAATGAAGCATTACTTATCTTACACGTATTCCAACAAATCTATATAATTTCATAATTTTTTAAAATTTTAATTTATAAATCATATTATAATATCTCACTACTGGACATCTTCTTGTTGAGATAATTACATCCCTATATATAATTAAGTCAAATAATCAAAAAGAATATAAATAATTAAGAAAGACATGATTAAGGCTACAAATGGGTCGGGTTGACCCATGATCTGACCTGATCTGAACCACATATATTCGATCCGAATCATTTTGAAGGATCCATGGATCTGGATCGGGTTCTAAAATTGGATCTGTTTATTTTTGATCGGATCTGGATTTACTGAATTTTTACTCGATCCGATCCGATTTGTGGAGATTTTTGGATTGATTTGGATCTTGAAATAATAATCCGATCCGACCCGACCCGACCCGACCCAACCCGAATCCATCTCTTATCTTTCTTTGTTCTTATATATATGAATATTAATTTTGATCGAGCTTGCTTTAATATCTGTTGTTCTTGAAAAGATATTTTATTAATTTTAAATCTTTATTATTTAAAAATTTATTAAATATTTTGAATTTGGATTAACCAAGTTAGGAGCAATGGTGAGAAAAATGTGATTAGACTTTTTGGATTCTTGAGTGAAGAATGTGGGACATAGGGGCTTTAATATTCTCATATATTAAGATCAAAATTTATAGTGCAAATAAGATTTATTTATAGATCTTTTATTTATTGATCTTATTATTTATAACTCAGATCCAAATCAATCCAGCTTCAAACCCAAATCGAATTTATATTTCATGGATCGGGGCTGAATTATATATAGACTCGATCCGATCTGAAGGACCTGTTGGGTCCAAAAATTTGATCATAGACTCGATCCGACCCAATCTGATCTTCTATTGGGCTGGATTTGGATCCAATATTTAGATTCGATCAAAAAATTAGATCGAATTGAGGTCACTCATGATTTGATTTGACCCGACCTATTTGCACCCTAGACATGATTGATGGATAGCCACATCCAATAGTCCAAATCGATATGGTGGTGATAATTTTATTCGATCATGATCAAACTAGGTGGCTCGAAGTTTCTTTATTGGGTCAACTTAAACTCAAAGCTACAGGATTCAGACCCATTATTAGTTTCATAAATCAAGTAGAGAGAGAATATCGGAGAAGAAAAAAATTAATCAAAGTGGAATATGATCGATCAGACAATACTGTCCAACATCCCGATCGATCCGATCAAGATGAATTAATCAAATCATGAATGAATTAATGTGTACATGGTCTAATAGAAATCATTGATAATCGAATCTAAAAGTATTTAATCTGGCTAAGGTGGGTGCTGGTATGCTGTCCAGTGATCATGAATCAGGATCCTTCACTAAGCTCAATCAAAATCTTCGAAAGAAAGCCCTTTACTGGGCTGATCTTAAAAAAAATAATTTTAGAGAGAGAAACTAGACAAAAATGGATACAAAAGTGAGAAGAGAAAGGAAGGTGAGAGGAAGAGGGAAGAGAGAGAAACTCTCTTTTCTTTTCATTTTCTTTTCTTCTTTTCTTCTTCTTCTTCTTCTTCTTTTCTTCTTCTT
>KE504912.1:28266-44848 GCA_000441515.1 Elaeis oleifera
ACGATTTTTCTTTCACTTCAAAGGTGCCTTGTCTTTGAACAGGAGTTAACCTAAGGGACCCTTGAAATTCTCGAGATCCTAAGGAGATGGAGTCGCAAAGTCGACCATAGATATGGAGGGTAGTTTAAAGTCCGATATAAAAATAGAAGACCTTGAAGATAAAGCAAATTGAAACAAATGATATTTTACTAATTTTGAAGGTCAAGATAATCGACTACAATATTTACAAGCCAAACTAGCTAAAGAAGGGGAAGTATAAATCCCTAATCAATCCTAAGCTTCGGACAAGGGCTCAATCCTAATCTGATGAGGTTCCTTATCTCCTTCATTTATTACATCAACGACGATCATATGAAGCTCTGAGTCATCGGGGGTAGCTCTTTGAGGAGATCGGCATCAATTCCAGGGAAGTGCTGCTTGGCCAAAGACTTGCATTTCTTGAAGCCAACCTAGTAGGCCATCAGGGATGCCTTCAATACTACATGGATGAGCCTGACCTAGTTCGCAGCAAATATTGCCTCCATACGCTCGACTTTACCTTCGACAAAGTTGGCTGCCGCCTTGCTTGCCGCCAGCTCCACCGAAGCTCTGCCCCTATTGATCTCTCCCTAATGATCAAACTTTCTAAGGTGGCGATTCTCTCCTATGCCATATGGAGTTCATTTTGGACTCGAACAACCTTCTCGAAGCCACCCTATCTCGCTTCTTCGGCTATCTTGCTTGAATCCAAAAGGTGTTTCACGATGGCAATCGTCTTTTGAGCTGAGTGAAGTTCATTGTGAAGTCGCATGGTTCTATCTATAGCACCCCACTTCACTTTCTCGACAACCTTATTCAACTTTGCACATAATTTAACCAACTGAGCCTTCTTTAAGGCATATGCCTTGTTAGTTTGCCTGACATTCTCCCTTAGGTGCTTCACTTCTACAAGGGCCTCAGTGCAAGTCTTCTCTCTCTCTGAAGCCCTTCGACTTACCTTAGAAGCCCTCTTTTTGGCCTCACGAGCCTCTTTTCAAGAGCCTCGATTTGGGCACTAATAGATAGAGCCATAGTCCTTGACAAGAGCTCAGCATGACGACAAATGACCGTACATCCACAAAGCCCACACTAACTAGACTGCATGAAAACGAATGCAACAAACATCAAAAAAAAGCCTTGGAGGTAAAAAGTGTTCCCTTATTAAATAAAAGTTTATTTCACATGATGGGCAAAACAAGAAATAAGATTACAAAATTGAAGCCTATGCGGAGGCATTGAAAATCTTGGATTGAGGGACTTCTGAGGAGCTCACGGGAACTTTTGCCATTTGTTCAAAGGCTTCTTTGACGACCACAGGCTTCAGTTGAGATGATGCCTTGGCAATCGTAGGCTGCGACTGAGGTGGCTCCTCAATGGCTGGTTCAGTTGAAGGTCGGTCTTTACCAGTCTCCTTTTCATCCAAGAAAGATAAGTCCAACTCAGGGAGGTGTGAGGCAATTTTTTGCCAAAACAAATCTTGCCCAATGAAGAAAGCCTTCTTGATGAACTCAACCTTCTCTTTAATGAATTTTTGAGAGGCGCAGAATGCCTCAACTATCAGCCGATTGGCCTTGATGACCTGACCCTTCATCTTCTTTTCAGCCTCAGCAATCTTTCCTAGGCCACCCAGTACTTCTTCTTCCTTCCAGAAGATCGACCTCAGCCTTCTTCTGTGTAGCCTCAGTTGTCGCTCGTGCTACCTTGGTCGCCGCCTGCATAGCCTCAGTTTTCTCTAGCACCTCTTTAAGGTGCTTCATCTTAGCTTCAGCTTTGTTAGCCTTTGTTCAGAGGGTCTCAACCTCTTTATGGACATCGACGACCTCCGACCTTGCCGCCTTTATGGAATTGGTGAAAAGGATGACATAGTAACCTAGCTATAGAAACAAGCATGTCAGTTACTAAAGATATGCAAAAGGGAAAAAGGATCAAAGAAATTTATCTGGATAACAGAATCAATAGCATCCCTTTGTTGGATGCCCAAACTTTGACCCTCTAGCTTTTCGACGTCCATTAGGAGTATGCCCCGAAGCAAGTCGCAGGCCACCCAATGGTCATTTAATGCAAAGCTCGATGGTGAGACTGAAGAGATCTTTGATCTCCGACTGGAGGGGTGACTGGTGCCGAGCTGACCTTCTCGGCTCAAAAAAATGGAAGTAAAGCCTGGGGGGCAGGGTCCGAAGTCGGGGTGGCGGGCAAGCTCCTAGCACCCGAGCCTATATTGGAGAAACCAGCACCACCCTAGTTGGGGAAGAAGGACCCCCCTTGGTAGGCTGCTTCGCCTGGGTAGCTGTGGCCTGACACTTCCTCTTCTAACCGACAGCACTATAGGTCGAGGTCGAGGCCTTCCTCTTCTTCATATTCAGCTTTTTTAATTCCTCAAGCCCTTCGGGCCTCATTTCTGCAACAAACCATAGCAAGTCAAAAAAAAGAGAGAGAGGAGGAGAGGAAGGGAGAAGAAAAAAAGAAAGACAAAGGGTTGGTTGATTGAACCAATGCTCACCTCGAGGGTCGGTTGGGCTTTGATCGATGTTGAGGAGAGTCTATTCCAATAGTAGCTATGATAGTGGAGGAATCTTGTACCTGCACAAGATATTAAAGCATTGAGTCTCTGCATCCTCTTGTATAGGAGCTCAGCATTGAGGAAAATACTTTAAGATTCGATCCATAATAAGCTCAGAACGAGGTCCAGGATGACGGATAGAATCCAATGAGATCAAGATCAGTCCAAACGGAGTCCGAAGGACAGAGAGACACGTGAAAGAAGGCCAGTAGTAGACTGGTATGGCCCATAGGCCGTTGGAAGGGGCCCACAGGCTGGCACAGCCCAAACCAATGTGCGGACTAGCCCAAGCACATGTGGGCCGACTGTAGGTGCGGGGCCCAGGCGGGCGTGGCCTAGCGCATTGCCCCGGCCAACGGGCGTGCAAGCATG
Organism: Elaeis oleifera; assembly: GCA_000441515.1. NCBI lineage: Eukaryota > Viridiplantae > Streptophyta > Magnoliopsida > Arecales > Arecaceae > Elaeis > Elaeis oleifera. The sequence continues at coordinate 31,217 of KE504912.1, forward strand.
CCCAAGTTGCAGTTTCACATGGCTCATGTGGATCGACGTTCCACAGGCATAGAGGCACAATCCACGGCATTTCCCATCCTGTTTCGCATTGTCCATCATGGATCGGAGTGCGATCCAATGACCATCGTTTGCATCGGTGAAGATCCGACAGCCCAGATTGATTTTGAGGTTGATCAGAAGTAAAGGATACTTGATTGCGCAATCAGACAACCACAATTCAAGCCGATCATGATCGGATGGTCCAGAAGGGTTCTAAAATTTGATTTGAACCCAGTATCCAAGTAAAATACTATTTTAATGATTTTGGAGCCTATATAGCTCTGATTGACGAGCCGTTTATTGTATTGGATAGCTGGTGATATCCTAATCATGTAGAGAGACTTCAAGAGAGATTTTAGAGAGTTTTTATAATAATTTTGAGACTTCTTGTTGAGAGATCTTTATACAAAGCTTGAGTGGTGAGTTTTTCTTTTATTTGTTTGATTTTTTTCTCTCATAGTGAAGCTTGCATGCCCCATGAAGGTAGGTTTGAGGCCAATCTACATTATCTTGATTTGTTTGTGATATTTTCTCTCTCTTTCTTCTTTCTTCCTCTCTTAACAAGTGGTATTAGAGTACAACAATTGGTATTAGAGCCTGGTTACCATAGATAAGTGGTACCAGATGATCCAAATAGAGGTGGTGGTGATTGAGATAGAAGATAAGGAAGACAAGCACAATCAAGGTGGAGATCAATCGGCTCGACGGAAAGAGCAATTTCTCCTTATGACAAGCGAGGGTGAAGAACGTGCTCATCGAACATAAATTAATCGATACTCTTTTGTACGAGAAGAAGCCGACCACTATAGAGGAAAAGATCTGAAAATATCTACAGATGCAGATGGTGAGTATCATCTACTTGTACCTGATGGATGAGATCATGATTCATGTACTTGATGAGATTTTTTCGACAGTATTGTGGTTGAAGCTCGAGAAGTTGTATATGATGACTCACCAACACTCACTTTCTTTGAAGATAGTTCTATCAATTACGGATGGATGAGCGACAGAGCATGCAGAAGCAACTCAACCACTTCCAAAAGATTCTCATCGATCTTCTCAATGTAGACGAGAAGGTTGAGGAGAAGATCAAGACATCGATCTTACTAGCATCGCTTTTCTCTTCATATGAATCCTTGATGACTACTCTTCTAGTGGGGAAGAGCACCATCAAGATGGATGAGGTCACCGCAGTGATTCTTCAGAATGAGGTTCTCAAGCAGAAGAACCAAGCTTCGAGCTCAGATGGTGGTAGCTCAGCTTTGGCAATTTCTGATGGAGCAGGTGGCAGTAGATGGAGTGATAGAGGATCGTGAGGAGGATGATCTAGGTCCAAGATGAGGGACCCAGCAAGATCAGGTACAACTGGTGTGATGAGTTGGGATATCGTGTTAGAGATTATCCTCAACTCAGAGATCGGACAAGGACTATTATAGTGACGGTCGGTAATGAGTCAGAGGATAAAATCTTATTGATATCTGACGAGATCTCTACTTCTTTTCAGTAGTAGATCTTAGATTCTACATGCATCCATCATTTTTATTGTAGAGAGGAGCTGTTTAACTTCCTAAAGAGCAGTGAGGATACTATTCATCTGTCAAATGGATCGAGCTATGCGATCAAAGACATTGAGATGCTTAGCTGGAAGATATATGATGGTGCAATGAGGAGATTGGGCTATTGAAAATATATTCTAAAGTCAATTATCTATCTGTAAATGATTGAGCTCTTTGTAATATGTATATAAATTATTAATGAATAAAAGTTATTTTTGGTAAGTTCATCATAAAAATGCATCTTCCTTTGAACTCTTGTGTTATGATGAAGTTCTTAGAATTATAATATAATCAATAAAGGAGGATTTATCGAATAGTTCTTAAACTTATTCATGACCAAATGATATGTTATTAATAAGGATAATAATGTTTATCGAGTATAGATTATTGTATGCCATATAGGTTGGTTATCTTTTAACCAAAAAATGTAGAGACACTGATATAGCATACAGGTGAGATGTAAGAGTACATCATCATCGAACAGTGATTTATCTGCGACGTACTTTGCTGTCAAGAGTAGCTCACAAAGAACATGGGTATAAGTGTCCCTCCAACCTAAGATCACTACGGTGACTTGCCAGCAACTCACTGTGCTTTGATGTTGGACTATCCGTATTTCTAATATAGTGATGGAAGGCTATTGGGTACGGTCAAATACTTGTGAAGTCGGTGTGTGAGTCAAGATGGGATTGATCCCTCCGAATTACAGGAGTTAATGTATCACCGTATCTCAATCCAGTAAAATCTTGGCTAGGATAATCCTTGTGATGTATTACAGGATTTGAAAAAGATTGAAATATAATGCAGATGACTATTCTAGGATTGACAGTTAAACCCTAGGTCACTTTGAGTATTGGAGTCAAAGGGATGAATTATGCGGTAATCCTATGGAGTCACGTACAAAAACAAACAATATAAAAAAATTATCGAATATTTATATGTTCAATTTGAAAGTATGAGACTTGATTGAACATATAGATTTACTTAATTGAGAATTAATTATGGATCATACAATTTAATACTGACTATGTGCAGCTAGCACTGCATATGAGACGTAGATCTGATTTTGGAGATAAATTTGATCAAATCTATGATCCAAAAATTATGAGAGATTAGATTTGAGTCTTAATTACTTTAGATCAGATCTAAGTTAATTGGGTTTGATTTTATTGAGACTATATTGGGTTAAATATCAAAGTTAGATTTGGATCTAAATCCTAATTATATTAGAATTAGTAGCCTTTTCAAATTTGGCTCGAATTGGATTCAAATTGAATCCAAACTTGAACCAAATCAGATTTGGTGCACTTAGCCATGATTATCAGGTATTGTCTCATCCATATGGCCAACCAAGATGGAGAAGAGGGTGCTATAATCATTGTATTCTCCCATCCATATGGCCGACCAAGATAGAGGGAGGGGGCTATTTCAATCATTGTATTCTCTCATCCATATGGCCGACCAAGATAGAGGAGAGGGCGCTGGAAACAGCCCTCCCTTGGGCATGCGGCATGGTGAAGATAGGTGCAAGTTGGCATCTCTCCTACTTTCATTAGGAAACCTTATAGTTTAGGAAGTTTGGATTTGATTCAAATATGGAGAGTTCTATTCCTAATCCATGAAGGTATTTGATTTGATCTAGAAACTCTTGTCTATTTGAGGAGGGGTGTGGAAAAGGAAGAGAGCAAGCAAAAATCAGCAAATCAATTGGAGAATTGATTTTGGCGTGAAGGTTTGGAGTAGGCGTCCCTTCCCTAGGCGTGTCTTCTCCCTTGGGCGTCCCTCTCCTTGGGTGGCATGTGGACTTCTTTCAGACCTAGATATCAGATCTAAAAGCTCTCTCTTCCTTCTCTCTTGAAGAGTTCTTTATCTTTCTCTCCTACGTTGCTTGACGTGCATGCGAACCACTTCTACCTTGATCAAATCTTCCATAGTGAATCAAGATGAGATTTTATAGACATTATGAAAATTTTAATTACTAATCTATTCAATTTTCTTCCTGATATCCGATGTGATCGGATAATTTTTTCTTCAACTAGTATCAGAGCCAGACTGTATGTCATGATCGCATAGTCTAATTTTAGATTTTTTAATTTTTATTTGATTTGAATTAAATTTATATATGATTAAATCTTATTTTGATCTGATATTTTTATATTTTCTAATCTGATTTTGACCAGATTATGAGATCGAAATCAGCCCTGAAAATGATCTATTAAAATCTATTTTAACAGAATTTTCTATGTAGATTTTTGTTCTGATTTAAAATCTGATTATGCATGAATTTAAATCTATTTTGATAGATTTTTTTAGATATATTTCAGTTAAAAAATTGATGTTTGAATCAGACTCAGATTTGAATCTGTTTGATAGAGTTTCATATCTGATTTGAGCAAAGTATCTGCATATATTTGATCATATCTCAAATCAGAATTTTTTATGCAATCATACATATATCTTGAATAGATTTTTTATTTTTTGGATCTAAAATTAATGATTCATGTGATGATATGATTAAGATTCAAATCTAAAAATTTAATGTTGTAGTAATGATTTAATTAGATTAGATAAAAATTCTGTATGCTATCATGTTGTGAATATGATATGAACCAAAATTTTTCTTTTACATATATGATATGTAGTGTAGAATTTTTCTTAGTAGTGAGGTATTTGGATTGAGTTGATCATCATGGCCATCCGATCATAAGAAGAAGTAGAGATTAAAATTTCTCTCTTACCCAATCGACGGGTTCTCTTATGATATATAGGGGTGTCGATATGATTATATCTCATGAAAAAGAATGGCGAAAAAAATTTCAGAAGTCTTTTAATCATAAATTAAGTTTAGATTAGATCTAAAAAAATTATGATTTATTTTTACTGATTTATGTAAAATATTCAGATCTAAAAATTAGTTTCATAATTTGAAATTAATGACATATGATATAGGGTTTGCATGAAAATTTTTGTAAAATAGTTTTACAAATTGAAATAGTTTTAATATAAAATTTTATATACTTAATTATGAATTAAGATATGATTATCAAAAGATCTAGATTTAAGAATTGAAAATCTTAAAATACCTCATAAATCAAGGGGCTATGGGCTAGCTTGATTTAGGTCATATAACTGGGTTAGATCTAGGGTTAGTAACAAATATGGATCAAATAGAAAACTGATTAAATCTAATCAATAATTGAATTAGATTAGGTCAAAATTTCTCTAAGATCAATCTTAATAGTTATAGCTTGATCAAATTTATATTTTTAATCATACCAATTGGATCTGATTATGCCTCAATGCTTGAGTCCAAGTCCTTTGGCTGATCAAATCGAAACTAATTGATCAATTCATGTCTAAGATAAGTTCGACAATTCGATCGATGGTTTTAATTAGAGGCATGCTTATCTGGTCTATATGGTGTCTAAGGCAAGCATTGGCTACACTCCTATCGATCTCACTTATCTGGCTAATTAAGTAGATTATGTTAAGATTAGGTCACTGAATGATTTGAGTTAACCCATATCATTAAGGTTAATCAGTATGACTGATTCAGATGTTCTTGAGCCAGCTTATTTCTAGTCCTCTTTGATGACTTGATGAAGTCAGTAGAAGGATCATTGAAATGCTGGTTAATATCTTCTCTTTATTCTTAAATTAATTAATTAAATCTTCTAAATTATTAGGTCCTTAAATAAAATAGTTATAGGGATAACTGCTTCATAGCCTCCTATTAAGGTGGATGGTAATAGGTCCAATATTTTAGATTAGCATTGGAGGCACTTTACACCTGATGCTTATTTGGATATTGGGATTATTATTCATTATATGATGACTCTGCTGTACTATCTGATGAATGGTTGGATTGGTCAGAGTTTACTCGGACCTGATCATTCATCAGTTAGATTCACTGAGTATGTTCATATTAATGATTGAATCTAATCGAGACTTTAGTAGAGACGTCATACACCTACTGAAGAGGTGTCTGAAGCAAAATTATTACTAAAATTATTTGAAAAATAATTGATTAAGAACTTACCCATAGATGTACATGAGTTGGCCGAGCCATACTCGGACTTATGTGCAGTCTACATGGATTCTAGTATCTACTAAGGGATTAATGTAATTTCTCAAATTAGAGGTAAAGACTACCAATTCATATAAAATAGTGAAAAAATTTTAGACTAAAGTTTAAGTCTTTAGGATTGAATAATTCATATACTAATAAGTGGTATTAGAGCACAACACTCAAAGGGTAGACTTTCTAGGTCAGCCCCAGCAAGCAAATCTTCAATCTTCGATACCGGAGCAAAAAATATAAAGGAAGCACTCCTTCTAATAGTGAATAGAAGGAGCACCATGAATCAAGGGAGAAACCTCCTTTTGGGGGAGACATACCATCAATCATTGACATAAGGATGCCTCTTGAAAGTAGAAAAGGATCAAAAAAGGAATATAGATGATTGGATCTCAGTCAAAAAGCAAGTAGCCAATAAATCGATAATGAAGCACCAAGAGTTCGAGACTATTGAACTTAAGGCCATATCAAAAAGTTAGAAGAGTTCAACAATAAAAGGGCGGAGCAGAACCTAAGCCCAGCTCTGAACAACTCCTTGTATAGAGCAAGCCGACTAGGGAGAGGGTTGTAAACTCGACCACTCGGATCTGGGAGTTTCAAATCATATTTAGGGGGAGCCCCAACTTACGCCCAAAGTGAACTAAGGTCGTCCAGATCCAGTTCCAAATGGTACTATCCAGGCACGAAATCCTTAGCCCCAAGCCTGAAGTCCGGCGCCCTGGGGTCACCTCTTGAAGAAGGTTTGGGGGACCAGCTCACTACCATTTTCCCCAAACCACCCATCCTAAGACTAAAAGATGAATCAGTCCAGGAGAAGAGGTAAAGAAATAAGGAAGAAATGAAGAGACCAACGAACGAACTATCAAAGGGAAGCAAAAATCAACTGGGAAATGGCTGGGGAGGAGCTCGAAAACCAACCTGCTCAATTAGAAATCACTTTCTCAAGGGGATGGCCGAAAGTTGCCAAGAAGGCTTTGGATCTCGTCGGAGGAGCACTACTGTCACAAAAGAAGAAAGAAGCAACATATGTTAAAGAAAAAGCAATGGAAAGAATGATGGATGAAAATAATGCCCTTATTTATAAATAGATTAAACAACCTTGATCCCACATTAATTTGCCTAAAATCGTTGGATGGCCACCATGTGGCACCATTGAATGGGCCGAAATCATAACTTTGGAAGGCACATTTATGCGCATGCCTTAAAGGATGCATATGGCACTTTGAATTGACACCCCCTCAACAACAGCTCTTCATTGGTCTTAACGATGTGATGTTTCTACTCACCCAAATGATATAGAGACATTGTTCTAATCAAAGGCCTAAGCTAGTGAGACGTGTCTTCAGTGGATTTGATTTGCTATACTCCCTTCGTCTGACCCTATTCTAGCTTGGACTCGAGAGTAAGGGGCATACGTTATGGGCAGAAAGTCTCTAGTGTCCGAACCAAAGACACTGGTGAACCTCGAAGGTAGTTAATCCAGGGGTCAGCACCCGACCTATGCATTAGTTGTCAACCTATGCATCGACCGCTGACCTTTGCATATTAAGCCATTGACCCCTAGTTTGATCGATAAATTTGGAAAGATTGATCAGAAAATCCTGCGTATTCTTTCAAACCATACGACTGCTGGGAGCAGCTGGCCATAGATCGAATAAGGCAACAACAACTACCAAATCCCAAAAAATAAGGCCAAAAATTTTGGAATGGCATGCCCGAAGAAATCAGGATAACCTCCCATAACCCTCTCCTTTTACGATTCTTGCCTCGTTCTATAAATAGAGGTAATTAGGGGATCCCAAAGTATGCAATCTTTCTCTTATGCATTCTTTTCCTTCTGTTTTATAAATTTCTAACTCGAGTGTTGGAGGATCTCCATCGGAGCTTATCCCCAGTCAAAAACTTATTTTGCAAGTCTAATCACTATCGCCTTACTGATCACCGTCCAACTCCAGTCCATCCAGCCCAAGCAAAAATTTGTGGCAACACCAGAATATGTGCCATGGCAACATTGTTGACATTGACACACCCAAAAGTTGCATTTGGATATGTAGAAGATCCTACAAAGGATTCAAAAGGAAGTTGTTAGATTTTAATTTCTTCCTTCGTTAATAAAATAAATTTTGTAGAAAGAATAACTACATTGGATAAAGCATGCTTATAACATTAGAGTATATCAAAGAGTTCAATAAGAAGCATGGTTTAAGATTCTATATGAATGAAACATCTCCCTGTATATGTTTCATAATTAGGCCTACTGCAGTGATATTAGATATCAGAATAATTATCCAACTTACTTTGGCCCATGTTCAATGAAACCACTGGATCTTCACCTTGCCATTTACCTTAAGAAATGTATTTTGAGAAATGTTCTATTTGTCTTATATTATAAAAACTATGGCATAGAAAAGCATATTCTACTAAAATAGATAAGCTAGAAGAGTTACGTCCTGGTCACTATTTACTAATATTCAGCTAAGATAATACATAACATGAAATTTACATACCATTTATCTACTTCAAAATTCAACAGCACTCGCATTTAGACTAGGTTGCAGAAAAGGACCAATGACCATTGCTAGGTGTATTGTCACCATATTGATAGAATTATCTTTTGAAAACTTCCAAGGAGCCTCCTCTGCCAATGTCTTCGAGAGTAGATACCACAACTAATAGCAACCAATAAGTTAAGAAAATATTCAAGGTTCTCAAAACATATACATTAACTTTGCACAGTTTGACAAAAATTAAGAACAAGACTGACATCCCACTTGTAGTGCTCTTGAACAAATAGCATCTCAAACATCTAACATTTATAGAGGAACATAACCATAAACATTTTTTCAAGCTATCAGATACTAATACTACATGATTATTCTTTTATCCGATAGAGAAAACTATCACACTGCATATTTGTATTACCAAAAAGCTTCTTTTTCTATAAATTGCATATCTTTTGGAACTATATATATCAAAAACTTAAATAATTAGATTTGACCAAAGTTTGGGAAAGTCAAATTTGGCAATAATCAGGGTATTTTGGCAATAAACATTTAAGAGTGAAATTATGATAAAAACACAAAAAATATCAATAAACTTAGGTTTAAGCTATTTTCATAAATCATCATCTTTATAATAATAATACAAGTTAATTACTGTCACATGCTAATAAACAATAAACTACTTATCTCTCATATTGCATAGTGCTTAAAAAGAACATTTTCTAGAGTAAAAGGAAAAAAAACTAACATTCACAAAGTAGTGTTTAAATTTTGGTGGCTTCAAACCTGATACTATATATTACAATTCCAACCACACATTTAAATTTGGTGGCTTTAAACCTAATACCATATTTTACAATTCCAACCACACATATAAAATATGTTTGTTATATTCACAAACACATATATTTCTCATAAATTAGTTTCAATTGAAACTGGAAGAATGGGCTTGTATTAGTTATTTTGTTGATAAATCAACCCGACCATTAGAAAGTGAGCTACAAAGTAGCTGTGTAGTAGCCTTCCCCCAACTAAGGCCAATGAATTGCGTATATAGATAATAACTAAGTTACTCTTTCTAGTAAATCCCACATTATCAATCCCTTCATACAGTGACCCATGGAACATTGACATGTCATGTTTGATCCCCCACCATGCATTGCACTTTTTTTACAAACTTCGTATTCATGCCAATAATAAATCATACATAACAAGACTCAGACTCATGATCTACTACAAATAGGATATCTCTCGTAAGATTTTGTTGTGTTCTTTGATGAGTATCTTGTAGAAATAAAAATTTCTTCACGGAATATCGTGAAAAAGGATAAGGTCAAAAATAATTGAGGAACTAGCTATTCTTTGCACTAACATATGCTCTTATGGAATTCATGTTGCAACTATATTTGATCGTACAACCTCCAACTTGTCTCATACTTTTGCCTGCTTACAAAACTCTACACTAGAAAGTCGAAAACCATATCTCATCAACTAAGACATCAGGTGTTTGTGGTCTTCCAATGTATTTAACAGCAGCCATTGACGATGTTATGACCACCCTATTAATAGGAGTTTTAACACATGAACTAAAAACATTGAGTGTCCCCTTCACTGTTGGGTCAATAAACTCAGTCTCCAAATAAGATCGAAAGACAAAGCTGTCAAAAAAGTTATAACTTGCCATCATTCGAGATAGCAAAAATAAAAATATCATAAAGACATATGGGATAGAAACCAAGAAAAGAAGGTCAGAAGATTGTGTATGGTAATTTTGTTCAATCACAAATATATTAGCATATTGTAACACAACATACAAAAGAGAAGAAAACTTGTTGTTGTAAGCATGAAATATTCAATTAGAATGACAAACATTGCAGCATATAAGCAAAAAGTTAAACTATACTGGATCTTATTATCTAGCAGAGAAAAAGTGGCCATAAAGCAGCATCAAGTGAATAAAGAGGCTAGGTATGAAAGCAGCAGATTGTGGAATTGCATTATTGACATCTATTTTTTTTTTGGTAAGACATTGAAATAAGTTAATACACATAATGGATCATATGATAAGCCTCATTTTATTACATGACAATTTTGTGCATAAATTTAAATATAAATTGCAAACATACAAAATATCTAAAGACTCAAATACATAGTAAAAATATAAAAATGAAAAATAAGCAACACATGCCCAAAACTTAGGATCAGTTTGTACATAAAGAGATGGAACCTCTTTCTTCTTTATTTTTCACTTTCTTTTTGAGTTGTTTAAAAGTCCATGAATAGTTTAGCTTTCGATTCTTCAATATTTTTAGAATAGTCATATGATTAGTGTCTGTTTAGCATAGTTGAGCAAGGGAAATTAGTAATGACTAATTAGAAGTGTACTAGAGAGTTTACATGTCTTCACATATAGGTTTCCTTAGTTGCATAGTCTTCCAAATCTTGTGACTTTTTGCCCCCAACTCATCAAGAAATTATTTTTCTTCGCATTATAATTCTATCTCTTGATGAAGCCTCTTTAGGAAAATAGTAGTTCATCAAGAGAAACTTTCCCCTTTATGCGATCTCTTGTCACCTTTGTAGTAGGGGTCCCTTCATTATTTTATATTCATAAGGATATTAATAGACCTACTATGTACTCTAGTATATTATGCAAAATTAATTAACTTCAGTTGGAATTTTCAACATAATCTTGCAACATATCAACAGTTGAGGCAATCCTAGATGATAGACTATCCCAAGCCTAAGAGCTTACATAGATGCCCAAGAGACTTTTCCAAAGTCGATAGATTTATTTATTTATTTATTTATACTTTCAGCTATTGTACTATTAATAATCTAACATTTCATATGGATCAAGACATTCAACATAAATATACCATATGAGTGCTGCTGGAAGGTTAAAATATTATCAAGATTTAAATAGTATATTAATTTTAACGCTTATAAGTGAAACATAAGTTCTAACAAATAATATTATTATTTTAGCTCATAAGGGTATAGATTGCTTTGCTACCTTATGGCATCCAATTTTCCAAAGGCTGGAGCATGGATCTATAGTTTTGAATGTACCTATATATATGTTGATATTGTGATATTGTTGGGGAACTATAGCACATGTTATACATTGAATGTTTTATCCATTAATCATGCCATATCAGCCATACTACCAGTTTCAAGTATAGTGTACAGATAGCACTCTACTTGTATTGTTAAGTATGCGCTAACTAATCCATACTAATGATAAACCAGCACGATACTAGTATGAATACCAAACCGATAGTACAGACCATGATATTAAGGAACATTCACTATTTTTAAGTAGTGCTTTGAACATGGTGAGTTCAATGCCCATTTTAGATGTGGTTATAGGCCACAGGTTCAAATAGAGACAACAAATTGCCCATTTCTTCTCAGCTATTTGAGCCCTCTACCCTCGCTTCTTTAAACCTAACCTCTCCAATTCTCTATTGCTCCCTTAGTCATGCTTGATGCCAAATACCATCTTAAATTGTTCAAATGTTATCTTATCATACTCAACCACAACCCACCCCATGCCTCCCCCCCCCACACCCACAAAATCTATTGGCCTCATCTTTAAAACTCCAATGTTGCCACTTCAACCCCTCTACTTTGACCTCAACTCCCCTCTAAAATTGCTACCTCAACATATTTTTGATGCCACCTCCATTCCTTCAGTCCGGCTACCTCAACCAACTCTTAGTCCCACTGCCTCAACCTCCATAGTGGAACCAACTTAGTCAAGAAAAAAAGAAAATGAGGAGGATCATCAGTTCTATGCAACAATTGGTGAGCTTTTGCTCCCATTGCCTCACGGAAATAGAGGGCAGCAATTTTTGCTATGACCTAGTCCAAGTCAAATGAGCTTCTAACTTGGATGGTTCAAATAGTTGAGTTGTTCAGTTTATCAATTTGAATAGATATTAGTCCAATGCTAGTTTAACTCAATTTGGCCCACCATAGCTAGCTAGTGGTCGATCAAACAAGTAGGCCCAACTGATCTAGCTAAATCTCAAAACACTTATATTATGTACATATACTAGATTGCTATCTTAATAGTCAACATTAAAATTGCATCTACTCCAATAGTAGCTTAATGCCAGCAAATATTTCCCAAAAAATTAATAAATTATGATGATTCTATTTTTTTTCTATAAGACGAATAACTTGGGAGCAATTTAACAATATATCGATGAAAAATAACCTATGGAACAAAAATAATAATATTATTCTATAATTGATAACCAAATGAACTTGTGGATCTGTGGCATTAATGTAGTAAGGAGATGCTGTATGAAAACACCCTCGCACCTCTCAACCACTGAATCAAAAGAGACCTCTTTAAACAAGTTTGCTTTAAGTAGGTGTAGTCTTTCATTGGCTCCTTTCAAGGCACGTAAATGCTCGATTTTCTTCAGATCACCTAATAAACATGTCATAAAAAATTATTAGATGAGAGACAAAAATTAGTTTTTCACAAAATTTTAGATCTAGTAGATGTCTTATGGTAAGTGAAGTGGCATCATGAATGTTTGACATAGATCAATCACAAAATTTGCGAAAAAATTGGATGATGATTGGAATATTTCCCTTTCTCCCTAATCCAGTAAAAGAATAATAGAAAAAGATGTTTAGACAAAAGTGACAAAGCAGGAATAAATACCAAAAATAAAGAATACAAGAACTTAGTATTTCATATTCTATGCATAAGTCGGATATAGGCACATTTATAGGAAAGACTCAAAGAAACATCATATAGAAAAAAGTGTTATTATTTAAGTGAAAAGTAGAGCACTTCAAACCTATTATATTTTTAACTAAAAATCAACACCATCCTCAATATGCCTTAACTGAAATAAAGGATCTTGATTGCAAGATGCCCAAGATGATTCAAATGATGCAAATAAGCTTCAAACTTGTACTAGAGATAGTTAAGAATATGATTAATCAATGTTACCACAATGAGTCAAACATATCTTTCATGCAAACTCAAAAATATGATTAATCAATGTTGGCACAAAGAGTCAAATGGTGATTAATGGGAAAAATGTATATCAAAAAAATTATACACAATAAAGTCAAGAAAACTTATGAATCAATTAAAACCCTTTTTCTTAATAAGAATTAAAACCCCTTTGATCTAGGGTTTAAACACAAGGTAAAAATCTATCTAACCATACTTATAGCTTGAGGGCTACGAGTCAATGTAAGCAAGCAGGTAGGTTTAAGGACTATTCAATAAGTTTGGGCATGATAGGAGATGAATCCGCCAACGATGATGCATAATAACTATAATCATTGCAAAATAATCAATCAAATGAGAATAGGTGTCATGTCATATAACACTAATAGGAGCATCTCATTGCTCCTTATGTATAATTATGTCTCCTAGACAGGAAAGAGAAGAAGAGGGATAGAAATAGCTATATTCAAACCC
>KE504912.1:64316-85685 GCA_000441515.1 Elaeis oleifera
ATATATATATATATATATATATATATATATATATATATATTCATGAAAATGCATACCAAAATTTTGGGCATCCATAAAATCTCTGCCCTATACTCCATGGCTTGAAGCTTGTCCAGCATCCTGCGACTATCTCACACATGCAAATCTTCTGCCCACTAGTAGTGTTAGTTGATTCTTCAGATGTATAAGTCTCATCCGTGAGCCTAGCACCTATGCGTGATGGAGACTAGAAAAACTCTTCAATTTGATGGAATCTACCATCCCTCGTGGTGGAAGAAGTAGAAGAACCATAATTTGGAATTTTCCTCAACGCCCCAAACCCAATCCTGAGTTTCGGCCTCCTTTATAACAGTTGTTTTATTTTTTTTTTTATTGGGTTAATAACTTAAGCTATTCCATGTCAGATATAAGAAGAGTAATCTGGATGCCACGCGATCTATTCTGTTAACGAATTCTAACACCGTTAGGGCTCCATCCTTATCTAATTTTTTTAAAAATTATCTTTTTTTATATTTCGAAGAGTTAATATCTTAAAATGAACATTACCTAAAAGTTCAAGTGTTAAAATGATAGTTTAGCCTATATTAAAATGGAGGTCTCTGCATTGGCAGGACCTCCATCTGCCATATCACAACTCTCGTGCGAAAGTGCATTCATCTAAGATCATTAGCAAGTCGGGTGAATTTAAAACTCCCATAAAAGAAGGAACTCCTGGGCATGGATGGCGATGTCGCTGGCCTAGCTAGAGGCACCCTTGGAGGACTGGTGGATCATGATGCGGGTGTTGGATAGGGTGTGGCACTCATCGAGGAAGCCTGCGGTGAGGAGGGATCCTATGGAGGCAGCTTGGCCGATGCAGAGGGTCATGATGGGGACCGGATGTGCTAGATGGTGTCATAGATGGTGAGGCCGGTGGTCACGATGCTGCAAGGGAGTTGATGTAGAGGTAGACGGGTGTCGAGGGGTTCTCAGACTCGAGGAAGAGGAGCTGGGCCATGACCACACAGGCGGGGTCATTGGAGATGAGGCCATTGATGCACATGATGTGCTCCTTGAGAAGGCATGAGAAGATGTCGTATGCACGCTCGTCATAGGAGGTGTGCTCGATCACCATCGAAATAAGGCCGTAGGACCACGAGGGGTGAAGGGCAAAGGCGAAGGTGGTGGCAGAGAAGAAGGAACAGGCTTGGGTGAGAGCCAACCGACACTGCCACATGGCCGGTGGTGGAGATTAGGGTTAGGGTTAGGGTTTAGTGGAAGGAGGTGGAGTCGAAGCCCAAGGCTTTGCATCGAAGGCGAAGGCTCCTACTTCGATCTTTTCGAGAACAATGTGGCTGTATGAAAATTTTCAAACCGGACCCCATGAGCTGGACGGCACTTGAGCGGGTTCAGGAAATGGGAAATATAACGGCCCATAGATAATAAATTAGGTGCATATCTAATCTAATCTAATATATTTAATATATATATATATATATTAAAATAGAAGTTCTGCTGGAAGGCCTCTGCATTAGCAAAGCCACCATATGCCACATCACAACTCTTGTGCGGAAGTGTATTCACCTAAGATCATTAGCGAGTAGGGTCAATTTAAAATCAATCTTGATTCCCATAAAAGGCCCAATGGAGCCCCTTCATTACTAAATCCTCTTGCTCTCTATTCTTCCTCTATTTCACGTCGCTACCATGTCATTCTGCCATGGAATTGAGAAGACAGACATTCTCTCTCTGTTTCTCATTGCTATCATATCATTCTCCCCTCGAACTAAGAAGATGAACCAGAAGGCATTCCAAGATAAGGTGAGAGAGCAATCATAATTAAAATGAAGAGGTTTGCATGTATTTGTTATTTCTATTTTTTAATTATTTAACTAATTTTAAATATATAAAAATAGATATAATAAATAGATAAATAAATTAATATTATTTAAAAAATCTTATTCTATGCATCGCATGGGGTTATAAGCTAATATTCCATATAAAATCAATAATGTAATGATATTCCCAAAAAATCTCAAAATTACATGCTTATTTCTATTCAAAATATCATATCATAAAACTTATAAATTATACATAAATCGATGAATAATTTATTTGATGTCAAATAAAATTATTTAAATAAAATGTCTATAAAAATAAAGTCTCCTTTGGAACCTAATATTCAAATTATATTTCTATCAAATTTAACCATGGCTAGTTTTGAATTAAAAATCTGAAGTCTTAGCATCTTTACAGAAGATCAAGCTCAATATTTAGAGAATATTACGATCAAAATCAAGGTAGGGTGGAAGATGGTGGAGCATAAGCTGAACAAGTGGTAGTGTCGATGCCCTAACTTAATACGATCAAAGTAATTTCTTCTGACCAAGGTTAGACTAGTGTACATGTGGCTTAATAGAGATCAAGGGCAACAAATCCAGCGGTATTTGACAAGAACCAAGGTGATGACCGATATACTGCCCAACAACCATGGATTAGAGTTAGGGATGGAAATTGGTGGGGGGGGGGGGTGCCGGGGTTTAACTCGTAAATCCGACCCGCTCCAACCTGTGATGGGGCGGGTAACCAACAAATCCGACCCACTCCAACCTATGATGGACGGGTAATAGATCGAAGGGTGGTCGGGTCAAAAATTAACAAACTCACTGGTGAGATGGAGTGGGTCAGGGTTTGCTCTTGTCTCACCTCACGAACCCGCCCATATAAATGAAAAGTCCAAAGTGCCATTAGTTATATATATATACATATATATATATATATATATATATAACATGTCAGGGGTGAGTTGGGTTGGGGTGGAGCGAGTTGGCTTGAGACAGGTTGGAGCAGGACGGATTGAAAAAAAAATAATGTTAATAATAAAAATTTAGATTTTATAAATTTATTTAAGTTTAAATGGGTTTTTATGGAGCGGGTCAGGATCCAAGTTTTTGAAAATGTAAAGAATTTGGATTAAGTTTATAAGCCCGTCAAGGGTTGATAAAGTGAAACGAATTTATATATCTAACTCATGGAGCGGACTATAAAAAAAGCTGATTCGCTCCAAACCCACCCCGTTGCCATCTCTAATTAGAGTCCCATATCGTGGTCAATCAATGCTCTAGTAGGTTCCACCGGGGATCCACATGGATGAAGATAGTGAAAGAGAGAAAAGAGAGAGAATATATATATATATATATATATATATATATATATATATATATTCTTCTTCTTCTACTTCTCTTTCTTCTTTTTTGATTCTTAAGAAACAGAGGAGGCAGGACTCAAGTCAACCTACAAGAAGATAAAGAGGAGAAAGGAAGGGGAGGTGGTGTAATCGAAGGTCCATCAGTGGTCAAGCAGAGTCGATGATGATGGGGATTTTTGGTCCTAGTCCATTTTTGCTCTTTAGTTTGGAGCAAACAAAACAGAGTAGGACAGGGGATCTTTGGGCTTGGAGGATTTCAAGTTCCAACCTACTCGCCGGTGGCTGGGTTTCCAGCAATGGCCATGAATGAGCATGGGGAACCAGTCGTGGTCTCTGACGATGAGCGCTGCGATGATAATTAGAAAAAGAGAAATGAACAAAAACTAAGGCATGGAAGATCTAAAAACAGGAAATGATGAAGGCGTTTTTCCTTCACTCATCGTGGTGGGATCTCTACAATGAGGGCTTCGTGTAGGGTGCCAAGGAAGAAAGCTAGAACAATAAAAGGAGAGGCTGTTACCTTGATTCTGATGAGCAATGATAGTTGATTCTGGTGAGTATAGGAAACTTAAGCCATTGGCAATCAAGAGAAGAAGAGGGAATTAAGAAAGAATAATTGATCGACGGTAATCTCTAGTGAGATGCTTCGAGGAAGAGGACAAGCCCTTACGGCTAGAGCTTCCAAGCTACCAAATTCGGTGAAAATTTGACTCCCATCCAAAGTTAGAGACGAAGAAGCAAACTCCCTTTGAGAGTCCACTTCAATGCCCCGGGACATGCAAAGCATATGCTGGTTAAAAATTTCTTTCTTTCTTTGTTTTTTTTAAGTTTTTTCACCTGTTCTATGCTTACTAGGCTGGTCACGCAGACCAAGCCCGGTACAATATCAAGCCTCTAACAGATCTGGGTATTACATTCTTCTCGTATAAAAAAATTTGTCTTCCAATTTTCTTACTCTAGTCTAAAAAATACAGGTACTTCTACCTGAAGACATCCGACAATTTCCTAGCAACTCTTTCGAGTCAAATCTTTTATCCTAGAGCCTGTGGTATTAAAGTTATTATTATTTGACCAGCTGCAAAATAATTTAAATCAATATATTTTGGCTGCATACTTTTATTAAATCATCAAAATTCTTTGTATGCATTAAATAACTTTTGATGGAAAGAACCACGTGTGCGAAACATAGAATGACATATCACAGCCGTGATCTTTACAATACACTAGAGTGGTATGACGGGTATACACTAGAGTGATATGACGGCCCGTATGTACAAAAAGAAGAAGAAGAAGGAGGAGAAGAGCGTCATGCATTGGAGATACACATGTCAAAAAAAATAAAAGACATGTTACACTTCTGTTAACAGCCCATTTTGGATTTTTAAAAAAAAAAATCCACTAAGCCTTCTATTGGATCCGCCGTTGTTTTTCTTTCTTTTTTTTTTTAAGCTGAACAAAGGCCATACGTCGTGATGAGGAGCCTGTCCTTTCTTGGCCTGATGGATAATACTCGATGCCTTACGCATAATACCTGGTTGGGGCGACATCTTATCATATTGCAAATAGCTCTTACTGTTTTTAATGTGCTGTGACTCTTGCTTAAGAGGATGATGCCCATGCTCTGTGTTGAGCAGTGGTGTGCCGCCAACATGAAAATGGAAAAAGAAATAGAAAAAGAAAAAAAGATGAGGGAAGGATGTCCGCGATCAGTCATTTCAATATTAGGAGGTGGGTGAACTTTTTCCTCTCTTATGCTTTGCTAGGTGCATTGGCTTGGACTGCGATGGCATTCGGTGAAGGCTCCAATGGAGTGTTGCCTTCTATTTGTTGTATTTTATCATCCTGTTTTTTGAACATATATATCAGGTTCTTGGGGGGTTACTGCAGATGCGCTGCAGCCTTCTACTTCCCTTGTTCATCATTTGAGGTTTTTCCTCCCTTTGAGTTTTGTTTCACTACTAAAAATAAGAGCTTCACTGATGGATAATTCTATTAGAAAAATCTATAAAACTATTAGAAATATATTTCCGATGAATTTTCTGATGGATTCTCATTTGTCAGAAAATACAATATCAGTAAATTTTTTTGATGGATTATATCTGTCAAAAAATATTCCGACAGATTGGTGACGGATTATATCCCCTATCATCATTCCATAAAATTCTATTTAATCGTGTTTGAATCTCAGGTTTAAAGTAAAGTGAGCAAAATGTAAAGATTTTTTCTATAATATAAGCTTCGCAAATCGATCTCTTGATACAAGCCTTATTCCATACTTTTTCTTTATAAATAGAACATATAACTGAATTATAAATAAAACGGTTACTCCAACAAATTAGCAAGATATATAAATAATTATTTCAAAAAAATTATGATTACTCAGTTATCAACTTTACCTTTCAAATAAATACATCCAACAAAACTGAATAAATTCTCCAATTTTAGCTTCATAAGCCAGATGGATTGGCAAGTGCTCCATTGAATCAAAGAAATTTGAAGAAAAGATCTTCTCTAATTTATACAAGGTCTCCACAATATTTCTCTCCAACATCTCTATATGCTCAACATATAAGACAGTAGAGCATAAGTCTCTAAAAAAATGGCTAAGCTCGGCTAATGCATCCCAAGCAGGAGTTGACAATAAGTCATGAAAGGCAATAGGTAATAATCTCTCCATAAATACATGACAATCATGACTTTTCAACCCATAAAATTTACATTCCTCTACATTCACACATCGGGATATATTTGAAGCATAGCTATCTGAAAACTTCAACTCTTTAACCCAATTGCAGACATCAATTTTTTGCTCTCTAGTTAAACTGTAGGTGGTCTTAGGTTTGTATACTCTCCCATTTCCATCTTCTTGCAACTCTAAATGTGGGCGCTTACAATATGTGGCAAGATCCAACTTAGCTTTTGCATTATCTTTAGTCTTTCCTTTGATGTCCATTATTGTATTAAATACATTGTCAAAATATTTTTTCAATATGCATGACATCTAAATTATGTCGAATAAGATTCGTGTGCCTGCAACGCAACTCCCAAAAATACTCCTCTTCACCCAATTATGTTGGGTACCAAAATCAAAAATTTTGTTTGCCACTGTGGATGGCAAATGTGATATCAGGGAGGCTCCGTACTCTTTGCAATAATTCATCACCAGATAACCGAGGAGGGGAAAGAGATTTTTCAATTGTATCCATGTTAAAGATATCCCACTGCTTCCTGTAGGAGTGATTAATTGGCAAAAGTTGATGGTGACAATCAAACAATATGCCTTTCCACCTTTGTGAAAAGTAAATGCCTTAGTATGCTCCATACAGTAAAGACAAGCCAATTTTTTATGTATACTCCATCCTGATAGCATATCATAGGCAGAAAAATCACTGATTGTCCATAAAAGTGCTGCTCTCATTTGAAAATTCTGCTTTCGATAAATATCATAAGTGTTGACCTCTGTACTCCATAACATTTTAACTCATTAATCAAAGGTCTAAAAATACATCGATATGCTTGCTTGGATTTTTTGATCCTGGTATGACCATATTTAGGAACATATAGGGTTATTTGAGGCACATCCAGGAAGGCAAATTATACATGGTTATAATCACTGGCCAACAAGAATAAGGAGTTGATGAGTGGACAAATAGATTAAATCCATCCATACATAGTTCAAGTCGCACATTTCTTAGATCAGAGGCAAAATCAGGGTGGATTCAATCAAAATGCTTCCACACCTCACTATCATATGGATGTGTCATAATACCATCAACATACCTATTCATCATCTGCCATGTCATATGCTCAGCAGTTTTTGACAACATATGAAGTCTTTGAAGTCTCTCTGTGATAGGAAGATAGCACAAGACTTTATAAGATATACCTTTCCTCATTGTGCCGCCAATATTTCACCTTGGTCTATATCGAGGATGTGGACAAATCGAGCTGACCATCTTATTCTCATCTTCTTTATAGTAAAACATGCACATATTAGGACAAATATCTATCTTCATATATCTAAGTCCAAGCTTTGCAATCATCTTTTTGTCTCATAAAGTTACATGACAACTTCTCATCCTCTGGCAACATATCTTTTACTATAAAAAAAGATGGTTATAATAACTCTTGCTTATGTTAAATTCAGACTTATAATTTAGAAGCTGTAAAACTGTAGATAGCTTTGTATGCTTTTTACAACCTATCCATAATGGCTCATCAGCATTTTTAACAAATCATAAAATTTAGAAGCTTCTGGATTAGGAGGTTCAGAAGCAAATCCAATCTCATCAACTCTATCCATAGACCATTCATAATCATTACCTACTGCATCTATTACCATTGTTCTATATGGATTCACATCATCTTCCACATATATATTCTCATTCCTACTTATTGAAGATTCTCCGGATACCCATTGTTTTCATAGGATTCACCATATGAAATCCATACAGTATATCCTTCAATAAACCCATTTTTATATAATTGTACTCTCACTTCATCACGAGTACCCCAATTTTGACTGCGGCACTTAGAGCATGGACACATTATTTTGTTCTCACTCACATACACAGATTGAGAAAAGATAAAATCAAGAAACTCTTCAACCCCGAAATAAATTCAGCATTTATATATCCATTAGTTAACCGATTATACATCCAAGTACGTTCCCATATATGTTTTTGTTCTGCACGAATAGAAAAAAACAAAATAAATAACATATACTAATACAAGAAATAAGATAAATAATAGAGAGTTTCATCTTTATCCACTTTTATAGATATTATGTATACAACAATTAACAACAAACATTGACATTCCAAATATTACATCACAAATACTATATCAAAAATATTACATCATGTTGATAAATTTAAATATCAAGTAGAATGTTGACAAATATTACATCATCAAGGAAACATTTTGGCACTTTGTAGTATTGGCATTTACATCTGAAGCCTCTGTTCTTGGTACATCTGAGGCAAATACAGGTGAAGGTAAAATTTATGTTTGATGAAATTTAAAACCTTTGAATGCATCCTAAAGGTAGTAAATTAACATAAAATAATTCAATGCATTATCTTGTCAGTGGAAGTGTATTCGGCCTTTTCTAAAAACAAAGCTAAAACATACAGGTAATAATGCTAACATATCTCTGTTATTCTCCAAACAACCAACCTTTTGCCTTACCTATAAATGCCCATTGAACAGCTGTAATAGCAAACTTTTCATCCTTTTGAAGGACTCTCTTCCTAGGAAATGAGATATGACGGTCAACTAGCTAAATATTATAACTATAGCTATTATTGTGGCCAACTATATCATATGCTACAATCTGAGCAATTCTTGGAAATAGCTATCCAAAAACAACTTAATTCCTTGTGAATTATGGTGATAATATCAAAAATGATTATGTTATTTCTATAGAAACAGATAACAAACAATATTATGCTCTCAACACCAATAGATGCTAGCTCAGCTAGCTGGCACCCTCCATTGCATATTGCTTACAATAATAACTATATAATGCATTGCTCTCAGAAAATAAAATCAAATCTAATAATATCATCATTCTCTTAGTCTCAAACATATCACCCTCCTAGCTCTTACCACACTCTTCATAGACACCTGCAATCACTAGAAAGAAAGTGAATAGAAATCTTTAACCTTGATATGTTAGAACCATCAAGCAAAGTTTAACTAATGGGAACAATTTTGCATAAGAGAAAGAGGAGGAAATTCACTTTTGAAGCTTGCCAAACACTCAAACTAGGTACACAAAAGAAATAAGAATTTTAAGTATCTTATCATACCAAATCTTGCCAAGAAAATAGAACATATGATTTTTTTCATCTAGTAGCATGTCTAGAACCAAACACCCAAACCTTGGAAAGTATTATGCTTCTACCAAGATTAAGCTCTCAAAAACTCAAGCTACCCGTACCCAAAAAAAAAAAATCACCTAAGAAACCCCTCCGCTCTCTCAGGTGCTCTCCTTCCCCTCCAATCATGAAGGAAATCAAACCGCAGGAAACGATCCTTCCTTCCACTTCTTCTTCCCCTTCATTACGACCAGGTTGTGGCTGAAGGTGTGGTGGTTGGTCGGCTCCACACTCCCAGCCTTGAACCGGACGTAGGCCGAGGTGGGGCTCTCCCTCACAATCCTCATCTCCCCTCCTCTCCCTCACAAGTCACATAAGCTTCAACCCCTTCGCCCTCTCTCAGGTGTTCTCCTTCCCCTCAAATCTCCAAGCTTAAGCTCTCAAGGGACCAACTCAAACCACCACAACTCGCACAAACCCAACCGGACCTAAGAAACCCTCCGCTATCTCTCACGTGTTCTCCTTCCCCTCAGATCTCTTCCACAAAGATTAAGCTCTCAAAGACCAACTCAAACCGCCACAACTCTCACAAACCCAATTGGAACCTAACAAATCTCTACGCTCTCTCTCAGGTGTTCTCCTTCCCCTCAAATCTCTAAAAAAGAGAATGAATGAAAAGAAAAAAATGAAAAGAGGAAAATATTTACTTTCAAATTTCTAGAGGATTGGAGTGGATGCACAGGGAAGGGCCTTTGTTTCCCTCGGTTTTCCTCTATTTTTTTAGTGTTCAGGAGTTGCATGGGAGGCTTGGGGTGGCCGAATAATAGAGCTTGGATGGTGGGAAGCTTGGAGCAGCCGAATAGAGAATCTCGGATACTGGATAGGGTTTTAGGACGGCAAGGAGTACGAAATACGATGGTTGAATAGTGAAGAAAGTTTTTTTTTTAAATAATATTTTTTAATATTTTATTTCAAAAATATCCTGAATCCAAACTTATTTTCGAAACTACCGTTTCAGTGCCACCTAAACCTAAATCGTGAGTTGAACTCACGAGTTTGAAGTCCAAGTGGTGAACTGCATGTGGGTTCAACCCATGAGTTCGCATTGGTGACGTGGAACCGATTCAAAATGCAGAAGCAAATAAAATCATGGCTTCAAGCGATGATTTCATATACAATGGTGCATTTCGAAATGGATGACAAATTATGAGTTGAACTCATAATTTCATATTTAAATAAAATTGTTAGTTGAACCCATAATTTCAATTGGATGCAACCTACAAATGAGCTACCATTGCAAAATTATGGGTTCAACCCATAATTTCAGTGTTAAAATTCAGTCATTATAAAATTATGGGTTGAATTCATAATTTTACTGTTAAAATTCAGCCGTTGTGAAATTGTGGGTGTTCACATGCCTTTAAATCCACCAACAAGCCATCCTACTTCCCATTGATTTTTTCAGAATTTCTCTTCTCTATTCAAACCATAATCTTGATCCCCACCCTAAAATCGATTTAATGGCTTCAAAAAAAGGTGAAGTTTTATTGAAGAAAAAGAGAGCTCGAGTAGAAAAAGAGAAACAACCAGCTCGTAGGTATGAAGAGAGTTTATTTTAAATTGTAAGTGTAGTGAAAAATTTTAATCAATTTTTGTGAAAAAAAGTTGTAGGAAGTAGAATAGTTGATTTAAATAGTTTTAGTGATTTTCGTATTGGATATTTGTTCCAAAGGATAGATTGGTTATCCATGATTATGCTCAACAAGTCAACATATGCTACTCTAGTTCAGTATTTTTATAATAATTTAGTTTTGATAGTGAATCTTGTTCTATTTCATCATATGTCAAAGAACAAGTTATCAAGTTTGATTGTAGTATTCTAGCTCAAATTTTGGATATTTCATCTGATGGTGATAGATATTTCAATATTATTTTTTAGAGTCATATTATTTTAGAGTATCCTACCTGTGTTAGAACTATTTTTGGTCAAACTGGTAAACCTAATGCACATATGTTACCACTTGAAAGTAGATTAATCCATCACATTTTTATGTTTAATTTTCTACCTAGAGGAGGTCATAGAGATAAAATTTCATATTTAGATGTTTATCTCCTCAGAATGCTTCTCTCAGGTGATAGGGTTAATTTGCCTTTTTAATGATGCATTATATGAATGAATGTTTTCAAAGTTCCAAACCATTTTGTCCTATGGTGTTGTTATGACCGCTATATTCAAGGCATTTGATGTTCTTATCACTGATGATGATGAAGTTATTAAGCTCAGACCTACTAACACCTACAATTATGCATCTCTGAGGCATATGGGATATGTATTTACTGATGGATTATGGAGGCATATGTCTAGGGTAGATGAAAAGAATATGACGGTGAAGGGGTGGTCAGCCTATTGACAGAGAGCAGTCTGGATATGCTACATAGTCCGATCAATAATCTTTTGATCTTCATTCATTGTCAGCTTGGATAGGTGCATTGGAGATATCTGTTAGGGAGGGATTTGCACTTATAGATGTCCGATTGGACGAGCGATTTGTACATATGGATTCTGATTGGATGAGAATTTGGATGATTCGATCAGTTCATACAGCATTATCATCATTAGTTCTCTCTACCACCATAGGACCCTGCAGTGGATGATTAAGCTTCAGCTTTTGGTTGTAGTATTTGAGGCTCCACTTGATCATGTATCATCTTTTTCATTTATATTTAGATTAATGAACTTCAGTTTGTGGTAATCATATTTAGCTTTCTGTTGGTGCTCAGTTCAGATGGAATCATATATTCTAATCGATTTTATGTTAAACTTAAGATTTCATATAAACTATTATGGCTTAATTTGATGGGTTTATGGTTGGTTTGTTTTAATTATTTCGGTGTTAGGCTGTAATAGACCTAGACCATCCGGATCAACCCATCTAAACTGCTGGGCTTAATGGACTAGGGCATTCTTACCAATTTATAGTTTATAAAGAATCAAAAAAAAAATTGCACACAGCGGTCAACCGGCCCAAAGAGGTGGTCGACCGGCCACTTTGGTTGATCGACTCGCTCAACCAGGTTGGACCATCGGGCTTGATCTATTGCAGTCGATCGGCTCAGATTGGCGGTCGACCGCTTCAGACCGAGCCCCACGGTCTAGCCTGGTTGTGCAGGCCAGTCGACCATAGTGGCTCGAAAGCGTGCCATTGCAGTTGACCGCTTCAGATCGAGCCCCACGGTCAATACTGATCGATCAAAGCGATCGACTAGCTCAAACCGAGCCTGACAGTCCAGCCCGATTGCTCTGGTCGGTCGATCGCCCTAGCTCAGAAGTGTCCAGATGCCGTCGACCGTCGGTTTGAGCAAGTCGATCGGCTCGGATCGAGTCGGGGTCAACTGGGTTTGCCATTTTTTTCTTCAAATATTCAGAGGTTATTTAAATTTTAATTTCAGTCTTTGACATTTAGATCCTGTTGTAGTCTTATCTAAGTCAGAAATTTATGAACCCAAACCCAGAACTTAAACCTATTATAACTTTGAGATCACATGTTCGAAACATAAAAATGTTCTCTTCACAAGTAAGATGAGGCCAATTTCAATTAACTCTGATTTAAAGTATCATATGCATTTATTTAATGACCACATAGTCCACAACCACAGTGAAAGAGAGCAACTCTGAACATTGCATAACCCAAACAACATCACAACTGACATACAATTAATTCATCCACAAATTAATAAAAGTCCATTTATATAAAAATGTCAAACCAATTAAGGTACATGTATGCAATACAATAAAAAACATCATGTCTCACAAGGTGGACGTCGCTTCTTCTTGCAGATTGCTTCTGACGACCTGCAGATTGTGCTTCGCTCGGAGCCTCATGCTCCTTGGCACTAATCTCTATCTGTGTAACTATTTCCTACATGGCTCCCTCACTAATATGGCCTCCTACATGATATGAAACTCTCTCTCCATAAAGCTCGACTGCTGCATAGTCAAAAGGTGCTACAGTCTCCTCAACGGATTGAAACTGGGTGATATCACCATGCATGTACACGCCCGAGGATATATATGGAGTCAATATAGGGAACTCTAGAATCTCATACAAAGAGGTAGTAGGTCGTTGGCTATCGCATCCGTGTATAATAGGAGGTGCTCTAGACGACGATGGATGCGAAAAGACAAAGGAGTAGACTTTGATGTGACAATAGAGATGCGGCCATGCTCATCGACGGCATGGAGCACTGAATTGCAAATCCCTGGATGACATGCCTGGATGTGGACATGGACTCTGGATTGGCAAGGTCATGAATCTGCGTCAAACTAGCACTCTAACATAGATAAACAACTAAGGAGCACATGTAGCAATGATTAGTAGCATGAAGAAAAATATGTGTGAAAATTTAATTAAACTCATACCAAATAGTCGAACATGGCACCATGACAATAAATCGATGAGTGATACGATGATACCACTACATATATAGATCATGATAGTCCACCGTAGCATCCATCACTAGACCATCAACAATATGATCTCACCGACTCTCCCAGAGCACAATCCACTACTGATGAATGATGGTCCAGTCATGATCGACCCGCCTATGCAGGTTAATATGATGCAGTCTAGAAGATGTATCATGAGCATCCGATACATCCTGCCACAACCGAAACTGCTGCATCACCCTATCGGCGTAGTGCCACTCTATGATATGAAAACAATAAATGACACCCAACATCACCATATATCCTATCCCCCGAAGCAATAATCTGAAAAGGATGCAAGGACCTCATTGGTATATGGCTGCCATACAATCTATTAATGAACAAGATATAAGTAATCTAAAAATTCATTATTAAAAAGTTTCAGCACATCGATTAAAATAAAGCACCAGTATACCTCATGCGCCCTGAGACAATCGATCTGGCATCGATATGTGTTCAGCACATGGGTGGAGACATGCATCACATCAAAAGCATCTCTCCATCTGCACAACAAAGTTGGATAAGTCAGTTAAATAAGTCAATCACTCAGGGTTGGATATTAACATATGCAAATTGATAAGTCATTACGTACCTCATAGCCAGCGGACCTTGTGGCAATGCTCCTCCATCTGCCAAGTCCATAATGGGATCTACCGGAGGATCTCTTAATCTATGAGGTGCTAAACATGGAAACCTTTCCCATGCCTACACTTGAAGTAAAATCAATGCACTCGCTATATCATGTGCATCCATCCTACTGGCCCTACACAGCTCTCTGTATAGCCAAGACAGATCGGCACTACCCCAACTGTAGTATCCAGCAACCTCAAAATCAATAAGTAAAGGTAAAACATGATATTCATTAGGTTCTGCAATTTATCCATGAACAACAAACCCCAATCAACTGCAAAATGTATGCCCTGGTATAATGCTGTATGGCTATGTCATCTACCTCATGGGGTAGCTCGTGGAACTACTGACCTAACCATACTATACTCAATCGAGAACTTCTAAGTTTATCAGGTGGTGGGACAATGCCTAACAAATCAAAACAAACTTACCGCCAATCTTGACATGTACTACCTGTAACTGAAAGACCGTCAACCAGTAAACGAAGCTGGATGCCGACATCCTCCAATATGATAGTGTACTCTTCATGAGGCAGGTGAAATATATGAGTCTCCGGATGACACCGCTCCACAAATGCAGTGATCAAATACCAATCGAGTGAAATGAACCTGACATAGCTAAGGCCGTAAAATTCGACCTGCTATAGATATGGCACAATGCGTGCATTGAAGCGTGTCAAATGAGACGTGTTAGCTCCCTCCATCGACATGTAAGGAATCCGGACTCCTGCCAAGACCAAAAAAAAGAAAATGGATAATTGGTCAATATTAAATTCATACGAATAATTGAACGATAAGATTTTAACCATAAGTATATATACCTGACCATCCCAGATGGCCAAAGATCGATGAGCAACCCGTGCATAAAGTATAGAATCATTGAGAGGAACTGGCTCCACGTATATGTTATGCTGCTGACATTAACATTAACAAAAAAATGAGTATAGTATACTGCCACTGATGATGAGTAACAAAATATTATTATTATATCAAAAAAAATAAGAAAGAAAAATTGGCAATTTCCTGTGTAGTGAAGCAAAGATAGCAAACAAAGGTTCATACTTAAAGATGAATAACCACAAACATAGATCATTAATAAAAATAACAAACTATGGTTCGGTACATCTCAACAAATTACAACATTAAATTAAAAATTTCATAAGTCTTCATCGTTGGTTCGTGCTCTGTTTCTTCGACTTGTACGTCTGTTATGTCCTTCTTCACCACATATCCAACACCTAGGCCTGCTGCCAACTTTAGTCCAATCTATTTCATTCTTAAGTTTGGACGATCGCAGTCGTTCTTTCTATCGCAACCATTCTTTTTGCGGTATTATCAATATATCATTTAATTATTGCGATCAATAATCAGACTGAGGGATTGGATTAAACTGATAGCTATAACTGTGATTGTAGTTCTCCACAGTGTAGCATCTATCAGCATATCGCCAGAAATCAATCGATACATAAGCACAAGTAGCCATCAAATGTGAACATGACAAATGATAACACTGTCATTTCTGGCACGTACACATACGCTCCGCTATATGTACGATCTGCATACAATATTATATACTTAAAGTATTAATATATTCATTTATTACAAAGATGCAATATGATCGTAAAACAAAGATTTGGCAATCATGTTCACCTGAGTGTTGTTGCCTTTGTTCGTATATGGCCCATGGTACACCGTTGGCACTTGAAATACTCCAGATGCCCTATCGAATCTTGTAACTGTGTGGAAGGTAGCTTTGAATTGGTTTGCGGTGACCCGAGTAGTAGCAAAGGAGGTAAATCATTCACCTCTATTTAATGCATCCTTCGCTTCAGCACGTTGACCATCGAATGTTATCATTACTCTATTTTTGCTTTTGTCTACATGGAAGAATTTACATAACTTATCTTCCAACTCCTCAAATTTCATTCTATATTTCATCCTAATAGCCTTTTGTGGTTGGTGAGTGTACTCTATTCCATATGGTCCTTTAACAATTGAACCATTGATATAGCATAGAGCAATGACAATTTCTCCCATCTTTCACTATCTATATAATGAAACGAGTAAATTCAGCATGCTTAGAATAAAATCTACATACATACATTAAATAAATTCACTATGTGCCCATTGGTCTAATACAATATGGATGTCTATGAGAATATTGATAGATAACATGACACCTTTGATAACATTTTGACAGATCCAATACACCATATACTTATTCATAACAATACGGTCAAACAAGATTTGACCATCAAGCTAATTAGAACAATTTAATCACATAATATCTTCTTAATTGGTCAATTACTATTCATATCAAAAAAATTATTACTTTCTGACCACTAACAATAAATTGATTGATACATTATATTGACTAAGAATTAATTAGTCAACTATGATCAACTATAATTAACTATTATGCTTTAACATTACATTGACTAACATCAATTATGATCAATATGTGATTCTTTTTTTCTATCTCTTAACTACCACTTCTTTATAAATAAGTTATCAATAAATAAGGTGCATTTGGTTACACTTTTTGATTTTTGATTTTAATTTTTAAAAAATATTTTAATTTTTTTATTTTTGCTATTGAATAAAGTAAAAAAATAAAAAGTATGTTTGGTAACTACATTGCTATAAAGCAAAAAATAACGTTTGAGAATGGCAGGTGAAGAGCTCGATGAGAGAGAAGGGTTCATGCAGGGAGGGAGAAGGAGGTGGGGAGGTGAGAGCTTAACGAGGGAGAAAGGTTCAGGCTATTTACTTTTTGGTTTGGTATTTTAGATGTGCAGAAGCAAAAAAAATAAAAAGCAAAAAAAATTGTTTATATATAAAGTAATTATTTTGATTTTTTTATTTTGCTTTTACTATTCATGATGTTACCAAACATTGCTTTTTGATTTTTGTTTTTAAAATTAAAAGAAAAAAAGTATTTTTTGAATGGCTAACCAAATGCACCCTAATTTAACTACTATTTTTGTAAATATATTATAAATAAAAAGTCAAACATAAGCTTACTATGGGGAATGTAGTCGGAGATGCAAAGAGTGGGCCAGACGGTGATGATCCCAAAAGAAATGACTGATGCAGCCGGAGGCAGGGCGCCAGAGGTGGGGCATCCGACCGGGTGGGTCGAAGGTGGGGGATCTGATCAGGCTAGGGTTGAGGTGAGGGATCGATCAGGGTGGGCCGGATGGGGGGATCCTATCGGGTGGGCTAGAGGTGGGAGATCCTACCATGGGTGGGGTCAGAGGTGGGGAGCCAACCAGGGTGGGGCCGGATGGGGGTGATCCGACAAGGATACATTGGATGGGGGGTGATCCGAAGGAGGGTGCCAGATTTGCATGATCAGGTGAGAAGGTGGGGTCGGGTGGGGAGAGGAATGTTAGAGAAATGAGGAACAAGGGGGGGGTCGATGGGTTGGATGCCAGTGATCGGAGAAGAACAAGCGAGGGTTGTCGATGAAATGGCAAACAGGGGGGGACTGCAGGGTGGGATGTTGATGCCGAAAAACGAGCAAATGAAATTGTGACTTCAATTCACAATTTCATGAAATCATGACTTGAAGTCACGATTTCATATCCGGTGCCACCTGGCCTTTGCTGGGACACATGGTGCATGGGTTGGGATATGTGGCTGTGAAATCATGGGTTCAACCCACAATTTCATACCGGTACGGTAGTTTGAAATGAAGATATTTTTAAATAAAGTATTAAAAAATATATTTTTAAAATTCAAAAAGAGAATGAATAAAAAAAATAAAAATAAAAATATTTATCTTTCAAAATTTTTGGAGGATTGGAGTGGATGCACAGGGAAGGGCCTGTGTTTTCCTCGATTTTTCTCTATTTTTTCAGTGTTCAGAAGTCGCATGGGAGGCTTGGGGTGGCCGAATAACGGAGCTTGGATGGTAGAAAGCTTGGAGCGATCGAATAGGGAACCTTGGATGCTGGATAGGGTTTTGGGTGACAAGGAATACAAAATGCGGTGGTTGAATAGGGAAAGAAAGTTTGTTCAGAAGAATAAGAGACAATGTCCCATGTTAAGATATAAATAGCGTTTTAAATAGCATAAATATATTGTCAAATAGTAAACTAATGCTATTTTGGTGGTTAAATAGTTGGTATTTTAACAAATGGTTTAAAGTTCGAATCTTTCCTTCCACTTTTTATAAATATATTTTTTTAAAAAATTAAAAACACATCTTGGGTTTATTTTTAAGCTTATAATGTCAATTTCTGACCGATTATCCATCACAAAATCTATTTCTATTTATTAAAATATTTCTGACCACTTTACCATCAGAAATAATTATTTAATAATTTAAAAATTATTAAAATTATATTTCTAATGAAAATTTTTGTCGGAAATATTACTAACAAATAATTTGTTACAAAATCTATCATAAAAATTATATATATATTTTAAATTTTTATAAAAAAATTCTGACAAATTTTCTAATAGAGTTGTTTCTGATAAATAATCCACCAGAAATTTGTCAAAAATTTTGAGGCATATTAATTATATTTTGTTGCTTCTTTTGCGATAGAAATCTATCGATAATCCATCAAAAATTTTTGACGGATCATGTCCATCAGAACATTTCATCAGTGCAGCCCTTATTTCTTATAGTGTTTCCTTCGGAGCAATGGGAGGTTGCTGATAAAGCAACGATGGTCATCCTCTTCCCATGCTGCATCATGTGGAGGAGGAGGGCCGTTGTTGAAGATGGGAAGGAGTTCGTTTAGGATTTCCAAGATGGTGGGATCAGTTAGAGGTAAGACGGGGAAGCATGGGGATGAGAGGGGTGAATTGCAGCCTATTACAGTGGTCGGCCATTGTTATAATAATTGACCATTGTTGTAGAGTCTGACCACTATAGCAGTTTTGCAGTGGCTGGGCCATAAATAAAATGGATGAGTGGACACATGGGCTCATTTGATTAATAAAATGGGTCCAATAGTATGGGCTAACTCAGTGGGTTGGTCCAGTTAAAAAAAAAAGAAAGTCTAACAGGGTAGAGTACTGGCCTGATTTGGGGGTGTTGTTGGGTGGGTGGGGTGTGTGAGGGGAAGGAATAAAACCATTATTACCGTGGTCGACTGCTATTATAGTAGCTGGCCGTTGTAGATATTACGGGAAGGGTCCATGAGCTGGGTCAATTTTAAAGAAAAGGCCCAATAGTCAAAATCCATGAGCTGGATTTTGTTTTAAAAATGTATAATCCGCTGTGTGGGGATGGGTGTGCTGTTGTCCGTATGGAGTGGATTGGTCCAGATAAATCACGTAGACGGAGCAAATCGATGGAGAGAGGAGGCGAAAGAGGCTGGTGGTGGGATTCGGAGAGGTGGAGTTAAGGCTACAAATGGGGTGGGTTGACCCATGATTTAACCCGACCTCATCTATTTAGATCTGATCCAACCCATTTTAAAAGATCTATAGAGCCGGATTGGATTTTAAAACTGGACACGTTCTATTTTTGAGTCGAGTCTGAATTTACTGAATTCAGATCCGATCCGATCCGAATTCAATATTGGATCCAACATATAAACTATAGAGCAAATATAGTGGGATTAGAATTTCAAATACTCTTGTAGCATTATTATTTGTTATACAATTTTGCTTAATTTGACTGTGAGATTCTGAGAAATTATATTTATACTTAGATTGTTGATCTATACTAACTAATAAGATTGTTGATCTCTACCAATTGATATCATATTTTATATTTATCTTGTACATACTATCAAGGCGAAGATTATCAATCTATTTATTTGTTATAATTTGTTTACTTTGATTATGAAACAAATACTATACCAAAAATGAAAAAATATTTCAGTTGTCAAGAAAGATGGAGATGTTGCAAAGAACTAAATATGATCTTTGAGTTGGTTTCTGTATCCATTTTCCCCTCTTAGTTCTTGATAACAATGTATCTAAGTCATTATAACATTTGATGGCATCCATTCATCTATGAAATTTTGTACTAAAATTTTCTTAAATAATGTTTGAGCTCTTATAGTTAAAAATTATGGATTCCTTATAAATTAATAGCCAAAGCAAAGTAATATTATTTTTTTTATCATAACTTCTCATATATTGACTTATTATACGAACCGGGCCTGACTTGGATTTGGGTCTAATTTGGATCTGAATTTTTTAGATTGAGATCGGGTTATACATAGACCCGACCTGATCTAAATGATTTAATGGGATAAATTTTTATCATGGACCCGATCCGATCCGATCTTTTATTGGATTGGGTCTGGGTTCAATATTAGGACCCGATCAAGGAATCGGATCGGGTCGGGATCACTTATGACCCGATCTGACCCGACCCATTTGCACCTCTAGGAGGAGTGGCATTCTTGTTACAGGAAAAAAAAGAGAGAAGATTATGATACTGAAGGGGAGAATGGGACTACCAAGGAAGATGCAGCGATAGGGTGGGAAGCCACAAAAGAGAATGGGACCACTGGAAGGGATGCATCCCCTAGAAGCCATAGCACCGTACTGGATTATGTGTGTTGTGGTGTAGAGAGAGCATCTTTAGTCCCACATTGATTGTGAATCAAGAGAGAGTATAACTTATATGGATTGGAGCCTTCTCTCCCTTATGAAACATCTTTAAAGGTAAACTATAAAGCTCCAAATGATTAAGACCCACTGAAATCTAAAGCTTATTGAAGCCCAAAGATGGTCATAAGCCAAAGCGGACAATAACTTACATACACAGAGTAGAGTTAACCTAACCATCCGAGCCATCCGACTCTTTGACCGCACCATCCGACTCCTTGACCGCAACATTGGCGCCGTTGGTGGGAACATCTTCTGCCCACACATACTCCCTCTTGACCAGGGGCCTATATTGTGGTGTAGAGCGGGCATCTTTTATTCTACATAGATTGTGAGTCAAGAGAGAGTATGGCTTATATGGATTGGAGCTTTCTCTCTTATGAGGGCAAAATCATAAGGCTCCAAATGATCAAGGCCCACTGAAGCCCAAAGATGATCATGAGCCAAAGCAAACAATTTCTCATTGTTGAAAATTATGTCCTAAAGCCAATTATTTGACGATTGTGCTAATTATAAATGTATATGAATTGATCAATAATAAAAGTTATTTGATCTTTTTCATCACAAGGTTACATCTTCTAATGAACTCCTGTGTTGTGATGAAGTCCTTAGGATTACTTTGATCGATAAAAGAAGATTTATCGCGTAGTCCTTAAACTGGTT
>KE504912.1:113332-131051 GCA_000441515.1 Elaeis oleifera
CTGCGGCAGGAGTTCGGAGAAGGCGTCCGGCTCCCGTAGGAGTCCGGTTGAATCTGCTCGCTCCCGTAGGAGCTCGGCTGAGGTGGACCGGCTCCCGTAGGAGTCCGGGCTGGATCCGTTCGCTCCCGTAGGAGCTCGGACGAGGTCTGGCACTAGCAGCGACCTGTTATTGGGGAAGTTCGGCCGTTGACAAATCCTGAAAGGAGTTAGGCCTGACGTCGGTCACTGTAGGAGATCGGTCGATAACGAAGCTCGGTGGGCACTGTAGAAAGTCGGCAGACAACAGAGCTCTGGGGGCATTTGGAGCAATCCGACAGGCGCCCGCAAGATCTACCTTCGGGAAGCCTGGATGGGTGCCACCTGTCGAGAACTTCGGCTGAGGGTATTTATACCCAACAATACATATAGATGTGAAAGAATTAGTAATGCTCATGAAGATCTCAAGTATGAATATAGGAAGTTATGGTGGAAAAATGATCTAGCGATTGATCGATATAAAAGGTTAATAGATGACTATAACAAGCTGGAAAAAAGTTATGAAATATAGAACAATGTTTTGGCTAGATTCAGAACATCGGTTAGCGAGAATAGTATTTAGAAGGATTTGATCTATCTTTTTAGTGCACTGGCTTTGTTTAGAAAATGTTTGTCATGTCCCAAAATCTGGATATAATATGACCATTCTACCAAGGGATGCTACCTTCGATAATACGAAGCCTAATAATCATAATTAGCTAAAATTCATCACATATAAAATATAATAAAAGATTCAATTTCATTATTCATCAAGTAATGAAACCAAGATTAATTCAGAGTATCATATCCAATATCAAATACCAAAATCTATATCTCAAAATTCATAAATTTGACTATAAGTCTATAATTATTCTATAAATTAAGATTCAGCAGCGAAATCTCCAAGCTTGCTAGTATAGACTCTCATGTCTGGATCATCCTTCATTCTTGATTTTATTCATCTAGATGGAAAAAAAAAGATATGAGCTATACTAACTCAGTAAGTAAATCTTACATGATCTTTTCAAAACCAAGCATAAGTTTATACATGGATCAATAAATTATTTAGAAAAGATAATTATCATTAAAATATAAAACTTTCATAATAATAATATATCATAAATCAATGATGCTTTTGTATATGCATAAATTATGTAATTTACATAACATAATTTTAATGTATAATATAAATAAATTCATAAATCATGTTAACTTATAGATAAAATTATAAATGATATGTTATTTTGTCATATCATGATTCTTAATAATTTTCTCAAACTAAATGTTAAGATCACCTTATACCCATAATAGGGTCATAATCAAATCATGCCAACTACTATAACCCACTAGTGAGGGCCGTATACCGAGCTACTGTAACCTATTGGCGAGGGCCATATGCTAAGCTATTGTAATCCACTGGTGAGGATTATGTGTCGAGCTATTATAATTCATGAGTGAGGGCCGTGTGTTGAGCTACTGTAATCTGCTGACGAGAGCAATAGGGCCATATATAGCTATTTGAGAGCCCATAATCATACTTCTTAAATCATATTTTCTTAAATATATATTTTACATCATAAATAAACAAGTTGAAAGATATTTAATAACTTTATAGAGTTCATAATCTATAAAGTGAAATAATTATGAAATCAATGTTTTCATAACTATTGTACAGATTTTTATAAATATAAGGTTCATAGTTCATAAACAAACATTAATATTAGAATATCCGTAAAACCATACTTTCATGACAATATATGATTTATATAATATCATATGCTTGAACCTTAATTAAAAAATATAGAATCATCAATGTCAAATATTTTTTTTATATTTTATAAAGTCTTAAGCATTGAAAGCATCCGATAATTCAAAAATAAGAAGTATCGGGGTTACTTATCTCTTCCATCCTAACCCTTTGAATTTTGCTAGATGAATTTATCGAACCTATTTAACATATTAAAAATATAATTAATTTTATTTGATAAATTCAATTATAAAAAAGAAGATTGTAGATTGAATGATTGGTTCAATAGGCTGTTCAGGCATCGAGACAATTCAAGACCTCCTAACCGAGGGTCAGATCTAAGTGACTTGATCAAAAAATCATGAAGCATGGATTGAAATTAAGGCTAAGATCGATCAACAAAGTTCATCAATAATAGATTTTAAAGATATTCCATATGGTCGGGTGGGATCCGACATCTTGTAGAGATATCGTAATAATTTCAGACCTCTTTGGAAAGATCATCTCAAGTTTATAGGATCCACGAATCAGATAGAGAGAGAAGAGAGAGGGTGGAGAGAGAAAAATCCTAGAGAGAAAGGAGAGAGAGACATAAGAGAGAGAACCCTTCTCTCTACTTCTTCTTCTTGTTTCTTTCTTCTTCCTTCTTGGTTGAACAAGGGAGCAAAGGGCAAGGTGGCTGGTCACTGGAGGACCAACAACAGGTGGTGGCTACAGGCGGCTGATGGCAATGGGGCAGCGAACAATCAGCGGCAATGTTCGTTCGATGAGAAACCATAGAAAGGCTTGAAATTAGGTCATCCAACCCTTTCTTGATTTTCTGACCATTGGTCAGTCATCGACGGCCATGGTACCATCAAAGAGAATCATAGGGAGGCTGGGGTACTCAGCTTAGGGCTCACCTTCAAGGAAAGGTGACGTCGGTGGCCAAAAAATAGGAGAAAACACGGCCAAAACAGGGGATTCTTTCTTCATGGTTTTCGATGAGATCGGTGGCTGGCAATGGTGCTAAACACTATGAAAATATAGAAAAGAGAGAGAGGAGGAAGGATCGTGCCTTACCTTGGCTTTGGTGGCATCTCCGGCCTCAATTTCTAATCGATATGGAGAAAGAAATCCAATGAAAATCGAGGGAAAGAGAGAGAAAAACTTGATGATCTCCGATGGAGGTTCATAGGAGGGGGAGAGGGGTATATATAGAGGATCTCCTATGATTTTGGCAGCCCTAGAAGTCCTGTTCCATGACGGACTCGATGGAGAAGAAGACTCCCTTCAAGAGTCTTCATCTCAGCCTCTCTTTTGTGTTTTTCTTTACTGCTTTAAATTTTGTGTGCCTAGTCTAATTGGACCAGGTTATCACATTATTCACACTCCATTTCATATTTTGTGCCGTCCTATTTTCTCAAATATTTGTGTTTTTGCTTTCCTTTTGTTTATTCTTTTCTTTGAAAATCACATCTAATCTATTTGGTTTACTTAATGAAATCATGAAATATATTGCCAATGCATGAAGATTGAATGAATTGTCTCTATTTTTTTGTTTTGCTAACATACCATTTTCTATAAATTCTTTTGTTGATATATTGGAAAATGAACTAAAATTATAAGTTCATTAGGTGATATTTAGCATTAATTTATTTATTAGAGAGAAATTTTAGCTTAAATAATAAGAAATATCTTTATTGGAAAATTCTACTAAATAAAGTTTTATTGTTCTCTGCAAATAATCGAAAAGTTTGCCTCCAATTTGTTTGATGCAATTACTGTCTGAGGTATTTATCATATTTCATTCTTTTTCCTTTATTTTAAATAAAACAATGAATACTGATTGTATCTTTTATTTTACAATAGCATTTATTGTTACAATAAATGATTAAACAATATTTTGCTCCATGCTTTCTTTGTTAGTTTTTTTATTAGTGACTTTTTTGTGCTATATTGATATCGATTGATTCTCAAATTAGTATGTTATTCTAATTATCAAGGGAAAAAGTCTAGAAGATGAAAAAAATCCCGCATGAAGAGAAAAACTTGAAATTTGTAAGAGTTTTGCTCTATACCTCTACTTGAATTATTCTATTTGTATTTATATTTTTTATAATTTTTTTCATAGTATAGAATGGATTGAGAGAAAATATATAAGCAGAATAAAATAAGAATAATAAATATTATTACTCAGTAAAGAAGTCGAAGGTTATCAGAAAAATAATCATTCAAGTAGCATCGCTGGAAACAAGGGATT
This sequence comes from Elaeis oleifera, assembly GCA_000441515.1. NCBI lineage: Eukaryota > Viridiplantae > Streptophyta > Magnoliopsida > Arecales > Arecaceae > Elaeis > Elaeis oleifera. Next base: position 117,337 of record KE504912.1, read on the forward strand.
TGTGCATATACATTGAAACAATGATGGAAATTTGGATACTATTACATACAAAAGTTTTGAAATCTCTAATCAAGATGGATTATCTAATGCTAAAAAAAATACAAGTAGAGAAATCAACAAACTAAAAGTATTGCAGATAGTATTTATTTTGGAGAAGATACAAAATTAGTAATAGATGAAGGTATAGTCTGTTGGATTTGAAGCTAAATAATTTATATATTAAGTTTATAGTATTTCTTAAGATTTCAATTTCTTGCAATTTCAATTAATGAGCAATTATGTGATCAACAAAGCAATCATACATCTTCATCTAAAAGTCAAAGTTCTTTAGTAATGATGTATTTTTTTCCTTCTTATATGTTTTCACTACAGGAAGGGAGCAAAAAAATTAAGGTTATTATTTCTTTCTTTTATGGTATAGGAAAGTTTACAAAACCATTATTTTTGGGTTATTTGAACACCAATGACAATTTTGTGGAGCTTTCTTCGAGTATAAAGAAATGTTCAGAAGTCAGGGATTATATCTAGGCCTACATTTACTTTATGCTGTCATGAAGGAAAAGTGGATGGGCCATTTCAAAAGGAAACTTTGACTTTTTTAGATGTTTGTTAGATCAAGGTGCAGGAGGAGGTGCTTCCAAATTTTGAGAGAACCTTAGAGTGGACAACTCAATAATTGCATTACATTCAATAGGAGCCAAAATCGAAAATGCAATTAAAAAGTTGGATTGTATTTGCCTGGTCTAGTATGTACTCATATTTAACTTTATGTTGCACTTTCGCATGTTACATTGTATCATAGACTTTAAGGCTTTGATAACATGTTATAGAGAAATACTATTTATAGAGAAATTTTTCAGATTTACCTTCAGATAATCTTTTAGGTATATAGTAATATATTACTACTTTTTGATAGCATTATTTATTAAATTTTAGGTTTATGTACATCATCTATTATATTATTTTGATTACCAGAATAGCAAGAGATATGGAGCATAGTTTGCTACTGCATCTGACATTAGGAAATAAAACTAGAAAATAAAAGTTAGGATTGCAAGAATTTGGGATTCAATTAGTTTCAATACTGATAATTAGCTACTGAGCATTGTTGCTAAGCATTGATTATTTCTTGATTGATGAGGAGGCTATGACAATACTTTTATATTTTAATCTTTTATATCTACAAATTTTATGCTTACATTTTTTATATATTTATTTGACATAGAGAATTATTATTCAAGCATCAATCCGCAAAGAAATACTATGGAATTTAGGAGTTTTGTCATTGAAAAATATATATATTGTCAAAAAATTTAATGTTGCATCAAACAAAAAGTTTTCAAGCCATTATATATTAGTATATTATTTATACTAATAGATAGACAATCATAGAGCAAGTAGATGATGATAGTAGTTCTATACCTCTTCAGAAATTTAATTTTGTCAATTTTGACAAACTATTGGATAGAAATTATACCGATCTTGATTTAATAGATATGCATATGCTCTATTCATCATTATTCATTATAAGGACCCATCCTTTGTTTTTTCCACATGAATTTTAAAGCACCCAGAATAAAGGAGTTCACGCACTGTGCATGTGAGAGAGGGAAGGAAGACTCCATCCCCAATTCCAACTAGAAAAGGACCTAGAACATGCTAATCCTAGGGTTTTGGTTCTACCAGAAGGGGTCCTCACCACCCTTTGGTCACCCCATCCCAAGGTCGATCAATGCCATCAAAATTCAATAAAACTTCTTGAGTTTCCATTGAGCATACACAGCAAGCCCTCATCAATTCACTGTCAAAAATTGAGGTAAGTGATACTCAAATCCCACTCTCCACCTTATTTTGATTTTTAGACCACCGGTGCAAAGGGTTAGAACCAGTCGTGTTAGCATAATATCCCAATTAGTTTGAAATGTTAGTATGATATCTCAGCAAATTTAGAATGCTAGAACGTTAGCATGATATCTCAGCAAGTTTGAAATGCAAGCATGATATCTCAGCAAGTTTGAAATGCTAGAATAATATTTCAACAAATTTAGAATGCTAGTATGATATCCCATGATATCTCAGCAAGTTTTGAATGCTAGAATAATATTCCAGCAAATTAGGAATGTAAGGCTAGGAATTAGTCAACACAATAATCTTAGAGATCTTGACAATATTGTCTCTTACTTGTATCTATGTGTGTGTGTGTATCATTAGTACAAGAATAAGATATGATACATTCTTTCCTCTCAATTTTTCTTTATAGTTTACATGGTATTAGAGCCCATATTATCTTCTTAATTTTTTTACTCCACTACAAGTTATCACCTGCTTGAAGAATACTGTACTCAATTCTCTCTATCACATCTCTAAAACTCTATCAGGACACCGTTCTTCTCCTTTCCTCAAGATCTAACTATCTCTGCCAAGTCACTTATTTATACCGAGATGGACAAAATGGAATTCTCTCAACCAATTCAAGCTCTTTTGAATGGTTCAAACTATAATATTTGGGCTCAAAGTATGCGTAGTTTTCTCATTGGATACAAACTTTGGTGTGTTCTTATTGGTCATGTTACAAAGCCTACACAATAGGATGGGGAGTCAGAACCAAAATTCATTGACCGACTTGATGATCGGGAGATTAAGAATCATCAAATTATCACCTATATTCGTAGCATATCAATGCCCTCGATACATATTCAATTTGATCAGTTTGAGACTACCAAAGAATATGAGATTTTTTGAAAATAGATACATTACAATTGGCCTCACTCCTTAGTACCAGCTTTAAAGTGCACTGCATAATCTAAAGCAAGAATCGGGCCAATCTATTAATGAATTTTTGGCACAAATGCAACCTCTCTAGAACCAATTGGCACAAACAATAATCAGTGAAGAGCAGATGTGCCTTATTCAACTTCTGATGGCACTACACCCTGACTATGAACTAGGACAGGCATCATTACTACACTGCAATCCTCTCCCAACTTTTGATAATGCCATTGCTGAACTAATTTATGAAGAAACCAGACTAGGACTTTTGAAGCCTCGAATTTTTGATGTTGCTTTAGCCGCTTCCTCTTAATCAAATGTCCATCCTCCTCAAAATCATAGTTGACAAAAATTCTATAAAAATTACCACAAGAATGGCCATAGTCTCCTCGAATGTCCTTCTATTGAGTGTCGATATTGCCATCGACTTGGGCACATTATTGAAAACTGCCCCACTAGACCTCCCGACATAAAGGAGTTCACTTCAAGCCTAGGGACAATGCTAAACCCATCTCTGTATTTGTTATTACTACTAGATCTTCCATCGAAAGCCCTACCTCTCAGCCTGCTTTCATATTAAGTGATCTTGAATCCCTCCTGAATAAGTTTATTTTATCTAATGCTTCTCTCACTACCTTGTCTATGACTCCAGATACACCTTCATAGCTCTTTAACTTAGGTTCCTATAATCATATGACTTCTAATCCCTCTCTCCTCTCTTATAAAATATTCAATCTGTCTACACCAACTATTCACACCGCAGATGGATCTCATATGCATGCTAGCCATGTTGGTCATATTTCCATATCTCATCTAACACTTCTCAATAAATATTTAGTTCCCAAATTAACCTTAAATCTTGTCTTTGTGGGTCAATTGTGTGAACTTGATTTTGACTTGTATTTCTCTTTCAATGGTTGTCAGGTGCAGGATCCTTAGGACAGATTCTTAGGACAGGCCATAGAGCAAGATACTTATTTGAGCTCACCTCCTCCATCTTCTACCTTCATTGCACACTCATCAAGTTATTTCTGTAGTTACCACCTCATCTTCTCTTCACCTCTGGCACCTTCGCTTAAGTCATGCTTCTCCTAGTAAACTTCATCCACTAGTATCTAGCGGTTTGTTAAGACCTATCGATAACGAGTCTTTCAACTGTTTACATTGTCAACTTGCAAACAACCCGCACTATCTTTAATAAAAGTGACTTTATTTATCCTGCATCATTTGACTTGATTCATTTCAATATCTGGGGTCCCTCACCAACTCCAACCATGGGTGACTCTTGATATTTTGTTCTATTTATTGATGACTACTCACATTTTACCTAGATTTACTTTATGAAACACAAATCGGAGTTGCCTAAAATTTATATTAACTTTGCTACAATGGTGAAGACTCAATTTTCAAAAGTTATCAAAATTCTATGAATTGATAATGCCATGGCATACAAAGAGTCTAGTGTTGTCCATTTCTTCAGCAACAAGGCACCCTTATCCAATGATCCTGCCCTGGAACCTCCAACAAAATGGATGTGCTAAGCGAAAGCATAGACATATTCTAGGCTTAGTTCAAGCCTTACTCTTGTGTGCCTCATGTCCTGAACATTTCTAGGGTAAAGCCGCTCTCACTGCTATCTTAATTATTAACCATGTTCCTTCTCCAATCACTCAAAATATATCTCTTATTGAATGGTTGTATGGTACTCCTCCTACCTATAACACTCTCAAAGTCTTTGGTTGTACTTACTTTATTCTCCTTCAGCCATATGAACACACTAAACTAGAATCACGAGCATAATTATGTTGTTTCTTGGATGTGGTATAGAACATAAGGGTTATCGTTACTGGGATCCTATCTCTAAGCATTTTCAGATGTCCCGTCATGTCACTTTTTGGGAATGCACCATGTTTTCTTCTCTCTCAAAATTTTATAAGTCTTCTCCATCTATATCTTATTTTTACTAATCCTTCTATCAAGCTATTCCCAAATGCTTTTGACACAAGTAATTCCTCTGAGAAGATCATTACTACTCCTACAAAACCCATGATCTCTTCATCAAAATTTATCTCACCTATGGATACCATGTATGATTCTTCCAAGTCCTCCATCCCTTCCTTTATTGATACCTCTCTTTGTCGGTCCACAAGGGTAAGAGAACCCCCTGTCAAATTTGGTGATTACCATTATTTCTCTACTCTTGTTTCTTTATATGAGCTTCGCTCTTATCGTGAGGCTAGTATTAATCCTCTCTGACAGCAAGCAATGACAGATGAGATACAAGCTTTAGAAAAAATGCATACCTAGGACTTAGTTGACCTCCCACTTGGGAAGGACTCTATTGGGTGCAAGTGGGTCTATAAGATTAAAACCCGCTCAAATAGATCTGTGGAAAGATATAAGGCCCATCTAGTTGCAAAGGATTTTACACAAGAATATGGGATTGATTATGAAGAGATGTTTGTCCCGATTGCCAGACTTACCTCTATTCGAAGCTTTCTAGCTATTGCCGCTATTAAACAATGGAAATTATATCAGATAGATATGAAAAATATGTTTCTTAATGATGACCTTCAAGAGAAAGTTTATATGCAAGATAGATATGAAAATATGTTTCTTAATGATGACCTTCAAGAGAAAGTTTATATGCAACCTCCCCCTAGCTACTCACATCTTTAAAAGGTTTGCTATCTTTTATTGAGCCTTATATGGTCTCAAACAAGCACCTCATACTTGGTTTGCAAAATTTAATACTATAGTTGGACATCTTGGTTTCTCTTCTAACCTCCATGATTAAGCACTCTTTATCTGTAGAACTGATAGAGGCATCATTCTTCTCCTACTTTACATTGATGATAAGATCATTACAGGAGATGATATTGCCGATATTTCTAATCTCAGAATATCTCAATCAGCAATTTGAATAAAGATTTGGGCTCTCTCAATTATTTTCTTGATCTTGAGGTCTCTTTTGCCTCTAATGGATATCATCTATCTCAGGCCCAGTATTCTTCAGACTTACTTTCTCGAGTTAGCCTAACAAACAATAAGACTATCTCGACTCCTCTTGGACCTAATGCACGTCTCACTCCGATGGATGGCACACCACTTGATGATCCGATACTTTATCATCAACTAGTTGGGAGCTTAGTATATCTTATAGTTACTTGACCTGATACTACCTATGTAGTTCATTTGGTTAGTCAATTTATGACTATCCGTCGATCTACCCATTTCACTACCGTTCTCCATATTTTATACTATATAAAAGGCACTCTATTTCATGATCTTTATTTTTCTTCAAGCTCTAATCTTGTGTTGACTGGGTATTGTGATGCTGATTGGGCTTGTGATCCTATTGATCATCGTTCCATCATTGGTTATTATTTCTTTCTTGGTGAGTCCCTAATTTTCTAGCATAGCAAGAACAAATTGTTATATATTGATCCAGTACAGAGGCATAATATTGAGCCCTTATCGATGCCACTTCTGAACTCCTTTGGCTATGCTGGTTACTTAAAGATACGAGTGTTTCTCATTCTTCTACCATGACTCTCTATTGTGATAATAGCAATGCAATTCAGATTGCTCATAATGATGTCTTCCATGAGAGAATCAAACACATTGAAAATGATTGTCATTTTGTTATCAACATCTTATTTGTGGCACAGTTCAACTCAAATCTATTTGCTCCACTGATTAAATTGCCAACATCTTCACCAAATATCATCTTCCTGGCAGGTTCAATGATCTCGTGTCCAAATTGAGGTTGATGTTGACTCCACCACCTTAAGTTTGAAGGGGGTATTAGCATAATATCGCAGCAAGTTTGGAATGTTAGCATGATATCTTAGCAAGTTTGAAATACTAGAATGTTAGCATGATATCTCAGTAAGTTTGAAATGCTAGCATGATATCTTAGCAAGTTTGGAATGCTAGAATAATATCCTAACAAATTTGGATTGCTAATATGATATCCCATGATTCTCAACAAGTGCTAGCATGATATCTCAGCAAGTTTGAAATGCTAAAATAATATCCTAGCAAATTTGAAATGCTAGGCTAAGAATTAGTCAACACAATAATCTTAGAGATCTTGACAATATTATCTCTTACTTGTATCTGTAATATATATATATATATATATATCATCAGTACAAGAATAAGATATGACACATTCTTTCTTCTCAATTTTTTTTATAGTTTACAAGTTGAGTGCTAGATTTGTGAGGGAATGGGATGTTCCATGTTCCTAATTTATTTTTTATTTTCCTTCTTTTGTTTTGCCAATCGTCAGCAATTGTGGTCACTGTTGGGGTCATCTCCTCGACATCAGGTGTTGTTGTTGGCTACCAACCGAGGCTCCGCCATCATGGCATAGAGGAGAGGAAAAATAGGAGCTCTATTTTAAAGAAGAAGAAGAAGAAGAGAGAGCAATCTCTTCTCTCTCACTTTTCTCTTTTATTCTCTCTTTTCTCTCTCTAGGTGAGTAAAGGGATTAAAAAAATAAAATATTTTTTCTATTTCTCTCTCCTTTCTTCCTCTACAAGTTTCTCTATCTAGTTTATCTCTCTAGAATCTTTTTTCTCTCTCTTCATAGATTTCTCTCTCTAGAGATTTTATAGGCCAGTGGAAGTCAAGTATTTAAGTAAACTTGGATCAATTGATTGACCCTAGGAGAGGTCTTGGATTTATAATAATGTTTAGATATTTTTATAATTTACTATCCATGATCATCTATGACGGACCTTGATTATGTAGAGGTGAAATTATCTGTACAAGGTATCAAGAGGAACACCTTGATCTTGAGTTTGTAGATTGAGAGGTTAATTGTTTACCGTGTTTGAGTATAAAACTAATAGAGATAAGAATCTCTATACATGATCATCGTTATATTTACTATTTATACTATTGGATTTATATTGTTGGTTTGTATCATTGGATTCATATTGATGGATTTATCTTTTTTGAGACACTATTATATTTCTGTATGATTTTTTGGCATGATACATTATGTTTTGAGTATATATACGTATCAATGATTGATGATCCATTTATTTGGTTATGATATACTTATCTTAGTCATACTATAAATTAAAATTTATGTGATGAAATCAATATATAATAATTGGATAGAAAAGATATGATTTGGATTAACCTCATCATGTAGATAGCCGGCTCGAAGTTTATACCTGGGATAGCCTCTATGGGCTTATGCGTGGGATAGCCGATCAAGACCTTACGCCTAGAACCATCTTCATGGACTTGCACATAGGATAACCTTCAAGAGCTTATGTCTGGAATAGCCAGTCAGGAGCTTATACTTAGGACAGCCTCCATGATTTTATACATGAGATAGCCTCTAAGAGCTTATACCTATGATAGCCTCTATGGGCTTATATATAGGAATTTGATTAATCATGGACTAGGACATGATCTTGATTAGTCCAAAGTCGGAAAGAAAAGATTATGATATAAGATACGAGGAGTAGATGATAAGATACATGAAACTAATGCTTGTTGATATGTCATGATACATCTCTTTTGACCAGACATATATTTAATACATATTTATATAGATATTTGAGTTATTCTAGATATTTGATATAAGATTTCATGCTCTATGCTTATTACTATTTTCAAATTATATTATTATATTGGTGTGGATGCACGAAGATTCTTACTAGACTATAAAATTCACAATCTCCTTTTTTTCCATTTTAAAGTTACAGAATGTTTGTACTTACTTGACTAAGTTTCAGATCTTGGTTTGAAAGGATTGATTAGATAGAGCATCATCAATATCAGTTAGATGATCGAGTTTTATAAATTGCATAAGATTTAATATTTATTAATATAAAATATTTATTATGAATTGAGATCAATAATGTTCATGAAATTTTGAGATTGTAATGAATTTTAGAATCTTATATATTATTTAGGATCTTACCCTATGAAGTATGCGATTATCACGTGGCCGACCTGGGTGCTAGGTTTAGGGTGTGATAAAGTGGTATCAGAGCTTAGGTTTTAATCACTAGGGACTATAACTTAAGTAGTATTTGAGTATAAATTTATGATCACAAGGACATGATAGACATAGCAAAAATGATTCAAAATTTGGATTTTGAATCAATAGATATTATGATAAAATTTATACATAAGTGGCATATAATATATATGTTGCCCAGAAAGGTAGCAACCTAGTAGGGGGTGAATTGGGTTCTTTAAAAATTTCAACTAAATTTTGAAATCTAAGAAGTAATGTGCTTCAATTAAATTAACTTATATAATTGTGAAGTGAAAGCAATGTGTAATAGTGGAAATAAGAGATCAAATAAGCTATGCAAGAATTAAAATTATGCTAAGCAAGAAATAAAAATAAATCAAGCAAGCATAAGAAGGTACAACACAAATACGATCAAATTTATGATGGTTTGGTGCAACCGCACACCTACGTCCACTTCTCAAGAGCTTTTTGAGAATTTCACTATAATCTTTTTGATTACAATATATTGTTTTACCTAGAATTATAAATAAATTTAATTAATTTTTTAGGATCACCAACCACAACCTATATATCGATTATTTTTCGAATTCACAATCAGTCCAGTTGATTTTACAGACTTACCAACTAAAATCTATAATATCCAATTCTGGACTTGGATGGGCCTAACCTCAATTTAAATTTTTTCAAAGAAACTTATAAAGAAAATAAAAATATAAGATATAGAATTTTAGTACAAAAGAAATAGAAAATAGAATTCTTTTGGCTTAAAAAAGTTGATGAAGAGTTGCTCTTTTGATGCTTGACTTTATTTTTGAAGCTTGGGAGGATGATGTTAATAATGGAGCAGATTGCTCTTGAAAGCTCACTAAAATTTATGCATAAAAATCTTCTCTTTTTCTCTTCTTAAAAGTGTTTAATGAAGCTCTCATCAATTTGAATATTCCACTCTTTAATCCCCTTAATCTTCTTTTCCAAATATTCTCTAGCTTTCAATAAGCTTAAAAGTGGTTGGAGAGTAAGTTTTGGCCATTGAAAGGGCTGAAATAGCTATTAGAAGCAAAAACTAGCCATTAAAGAAGTGTAGAAAATTAACCATTAGTGCAATTCTATGTCAGGAGTCATCTCGAAATAACATCGAATTGGCTCATAGATATCTACGAGTCAGCTCAAGCATCTCTTGAGTCGGCTATATCTCAGGTCCATAAAATTCGAATTTTTGTTTTCCTTGAAAGAGTCAGCTCATACTATTCATGAGTCGGCTCGAGCTTGTATCGATCTTCTTCTAACATGCTAGAGTCGACTCTTCACTCCCAGGAGTCGACTCCTCGTAGCCAAACATGAGAAAATCTATTCTTGAAGTACTTTGGCTCAATAATTTAAATTTTTTTTTTCATAGATGATTTCTTCATTGTGAGCATTTAGAAAATCCTTCATTCACTCTTGAAATACATGATTAGCACCATAATTACTCAATACTTTGTAATCATCAAAATCAATCATAGGATTAACAATCTCTTCTTTTTTGATGATGACAAAATTTTGGATATATGTACAATAAAACATATAATGTCTTTCAAGTAAATTACCAATATGAATCATGAACTGAATAAATATGCACTTGTAATCATATACTTCATGAAAGTTTTAAATCATCTTAAATTCAGATTTTAAGCATGATATTCAAAAGACATACATTCACAATATATACTCATTTTATATGATTATCTCAAGCAAAACAAATAAGCATTTCAAGCATCTCAAGCAAATATATATTCAAGCAATTTAAGCATATACTCATCACAATATTATCTCCCCTTTTTGACAGCATCAAAAAGTGCAAGAGAAAGATTGAGACAATATCATCAAAATCAACTCAAATTCGAATGTGCACATATTTATTTTCAAATATTTATTTAAGTTCACCCCCTTTAATTTAACTTGGATTCAACTTCCAAATTCAGATTTTCTAACTTCTCCCCTTTGGAAGCTTCTTTCTTTTTGAAAGCTTACAGCAAATTCAACATAGATTCAAATCATTTTTCTTTTGAACAATATAGATTTAAAACATCTCTCCCCTTTTTGAATAATATATAAGAAATGAGTAAGTTCTCATATTCAGTTAGAGAATTACTTTGAACTTTAAAGATTTAAGATGGATAGAGCTTTTCAAAATAAAGGATTCATTCCAAATAAAGCATATGATATATTTAGTTTTTAATAAGTCATTTCTTTCTTTTCTTAAGCAGCATCAATCAATTTGATGCATGAAGACATCAATCTTTAGAAATTATTTTAAAGATATAATAGCTATGCAAAATGGATTTAGACAAAGTATTCTTTCTTTTCATATGCCAAAAGATTAACAATAGAGTGCAAGGCAATAATAATCTATCTAATACCAATGATACCAATTATGAAATTTTTATCAAAAAAGGTGAATCGATTAAATTCAGATCAAAATGATAAATCATTTTGATCTGATACCAGTAGATCATTGAAACAAATTATAAAGAGATATTTGTTTTTCAATAAGAGCATCTCTTCCTTTTCTTAAGAATAACATTCAATTAATTTCAATGTATGACATTCTTGAATTTATCTTAAATAATATCATATTAAGAATATAACTATACAAAATCAAATTTGAGACAAAACACTCTTCTTCTTTTTGCCAAAAGATAGAGCAATGGAATACAAGGCAAGTAGTAAGCTGTTTGATAGCACTTATGAAATTTTAAAAAAAATAATTTTTTGATATCAATTATTTAAAATTTAAATCAAGTAATATCTTCATTAAAAAATTTTGATATTATTTAAAATATTTAGCTTGATACGAATTTTACAGGATTCAAGAGGAATACTTTTTCAAATTTATTTCTTGAAAATAATCAATCAGAGCAAAATAATAGAAATGATGACTAAATTAAAGCTTGCAAAGTACGAATATATTTCTCAAAATGAATCAAATGAACAAAATCATTTGAGTGCTTAAATATATCAAGGTAGCAAAATACACACATATACCAATGGTTTTTTTTAAGATTAATAGTGATTTTTTTTATTAAGTTCAAAAATGATTATGATTTCTCCTATAATTTCAAATAGTACTTTCTTCCCCTATTTTTCATAATAATACCAATAAATTTATTTTCTTAATTCTCTCTCTTTTTCTTCTAAATCATGCATATTCGTTCAATTTTAAAGAAATAAGCATTTCAAGAACATGTTTTCTTCCCCTTAGTTTTTTTAATAAAGCAAATATTCAATCAAACACAAGTATAAAAATCAAGCACATTGAATTTTCATAAAAGATCAAATTTTATTGATTAGCTAAAACATAAATACAGAATATGATAAAAATATGAGTACATACAAATATATGAGAGCTAATTTCTATACAGATGACAGAAATGAATTGCTAAGGTTATTAAAGCTCTATGAAAAAAATCCTAGCATCCTAAGTAAGTATAGGTCAGGATAATCCTAAGATGTAGATCCAAACCAATCAGAAAAAGAGGGTGGTTTGATGTTTCTAGATGGCTGACTCCGAACATCCCTCACTGTAGTGAAAGTCTGAATCAACCTGACGGACTCTTCTCTAACCAGTGCTAGAGCATCCATCAGCTCTCTCCTCGCTTGCTATACCTTTGGTGGGTATCTCTAAATCTCTACACAAATAGAAAAGACAATCGTGATGAAAATTCTCTCGATAAGCGCATCCTCATCCAGTATCCCAAATAATTGATTCGAGCTCTATGGATGATCGATCGATGGAGGTGGAGCTGTCCCTATCTGTACTGCTAGTTCCTCGATCATGACAGATGCCATAGCATGAGTGTTGGCATTGATATCCTTAATACCTTCAACATCATCTCGATCCAATCTTAATCTGATGTGTTGCTGCTCGAGACAATCTGAGGTGCTCCCATCGATCTGCATATGTGGTATTTTATCTAATGCATCTCAATCTGCACGTCTTTCACTTTGAAAATTAGACTTCCAACATTCACTTTCATGTTACCATAAATTTTTTTCACTAATCTAGGGCCGATGGGCAAATTCTTTCTTGCATGGAAGAACAACTTGGAGAGGCCTTAGATCCAAGAATTTTTTGCACGGGCCTTCCTCTTCTTTGCACGAGTTGCTTTCGAGGTGCCATTGAAGAACAAGTACCATAAGATTAGGTTGGAATAGAGAATGGAAGGTCCGATTTTGGTGCATGAAGAGCGGATTGAATGAGGTTCGGCTCAAAAGAAAATGGAATAGAGTGATAGAGCCACCCGATGTCTCCAATTAAAAAATCCATCCCAGATCAAAAAATTTCAAATCTATTAAGGGAACATTAAATAGGGGTTGACTCCTCATACACTACAAGAAAAATAAAATTAGAAATGAAAAAATCAATTTCTAAATAAGAAAATTCTGTTGCTAAATGTATTTAGCAACAGAATAGAAATGAAAAAATTCAGTTTCTAAATTTGTTCCATTTTAAATTTAAAACTGATGGCTTTTTCATTACTAAAATACAAATAGAAATAGTATCCATTGCCAAAATCAGCAACAGAAAAAAATTTTGTTTTAATTTAGGAACTGCCAATGGTTCCGTTGCTAAATTAGCAATGGTTGGTGCTTCAATTTCTAAATTTAAAATAAAAACCTTTTTCATTTCAGAATTAGAATAAATTATTATCTTTAGCAATAGAAACTTTCTATTTCTAAATTTAGCAATAGAAACTTTCTGTTTCTAATTTTCGTTGCAATTTCGTTTCTAATCTGTTTCAAAATTTTCCGCCAACTATTGGCACTTAATTTAGAAATGAAAAATTTTTCATTTCTAAATTTTCTTACAAATCCATTTCTAAATCATTCTAATATCTTTTATCATATTTGTTCTTTTCATTTCAGATCTATTGCAGATTAGAAACAAATTCTATTT
>KE504912.1:131071-149726 GCA_000441515.1 Elaeis oleifera
TCTGTTGTAATTTTAGTTATTTCTTGTAGTGATAGAACTATTTTTCTTCAAGAAGCCACAAGTTGACTCCTCGATTTTAAGAGTCGACTCTTTGATATAGAAATAGTTCAAAAGTTTCAAATCAAAAACAAATTGATCAAAATGATTAGAAATCAATGGGCAATCAAATCAAGGATCAAGAATGATATTCAACTCAATTTGGGAGATCAAAAATTAATCAGTTGGGGGGTTTATAATTGATCAAATCAAGTAGGATCAAATCAAATCAATTTGAGAAATCTAGATGAAGGCTCTAAAATTTAGGTTCAACTAGGAAATTTCAAATCCTTAAAGATCAAGCTATAATGCAATCCAAATCAACAACATCAAGCATACAGTCCTTTATGAATTGATGAATTATCTTGATATTTTTCAAATCAAGTAATTATTGAGATATTTCAATAATTACATGTTTATGAGAATGTTAAAAATTAATTTATAAATTTTACATCCAAATATCATCTTATACAATCAAACTTATTTTAGTTAGGTTTTTCAAATAATTGACAACATATGATGTGTTATGAGAGCATGTTGAATTCAAAGTAAAATTTATGCTTCTAACAATCAATATAATAATAGAATTAAAAGAACATTTATATCAATATATTTAAACAAGCAATCAAAATCATCACAATATCATATATATGTATGAAGCATCAAAATCTTTATTCAAGCAAAATAAATTTAGCAAACGATGATGGTATGATGTGAGAAAGGTTTAGCTTTTACCAAATATTATCATCCATTCACTTTAAGTTCTAAGCATCTATTTTCAAGAATTTACTCCTTTTATACCCTTGGATGTTAGGTATACCACAAATTATTTTCTAAGTTTTGGTACCAAAGTCATCTTGGGTCCATTAGAGTTAGTACATATGGTTTCTTTTGGAACCCAAATTTGTTTAACCAAAGTATGACCATTTTTTTAATACTGCATTCAAAATTTTATGGCCTACTTTGTTACATTTGAAATATACTATAAAATAATTTTCATATGTATCTTTACCAAATATATTTTTCATAAATTTTTATTTTCTTGAAGGATTGAAACCAAGTCAACTTTATCAAAAACAGTCTTTTGATTATTCAAAATTAATTAAAACTTTTGTGAGCCAATAATAAACTTTTCAAGCATAGACTTCAATATTTCAATCTCTTTTCTAAGTTTGATATTTTCTTTCATTAGAGATTTTTTAGATTTTAAAAGATTTTCTTTTTCTTCATCTAACATTTTTTCTCTTTTTTTCAAAAGATCATCTTTTCTATCAAAATCTTATTCTTTCTTTAGCTAAAGACATATTTGAACTTTTGATCTCCTTATTTTTAGTCTTAACTTTTATATTCATTCATTAGATCATTAAAGGCTTCATATAATTCATTAAAGAAATTTAGAAGAGTCTTCAATATATATCTTATTATCATTGGCCATGAGGCATAAATTTGTAATACCTTCCTCTTCTTTTCTTCATCTGAGCTAGAAATATCACTATCTCCCTCAATTCCCAACATTACGCTCTTTTTGATCTTTTTGGGATTCTTTTTGAATAGAGAGTAGCCCGGCTTGTAATGTCTCCTTTTGTTGCACTTATAGCATATGACACTTCTTCTTTCATTTTCTTCATTATTTTTTTCTTCTTTAACCATTTCTTCTTGAGAAACTTTTTAAATTTCATAGTGAGCAGTGCCAAGTCTTTATCTTCATCTTGACTATCTTCTTCTTCTTCTTCCTCCAACTCATCGCTATCTTTGAATTTGACGGTTGATTTGAAGGCCATGGTCTTCTTCTTCTTTGACTCTTCTTCTTCCTTCTGTTGATGTATGTTCAACTCATGAGTTATAAGTGAACTAATTAACTTCTCCATGGATAGCTTAGTGAGATCTTTTGCTGCTTGTATGGCCGTCACTTTGGCTTTCTATGCTTTAGGCAAATACCTTAGAATCTTGCAAATAAGCTCATAGTTAAAATAAATTTTGCTAAGACCATTTAAAGCATTGATAATATCAGTAAATTTAAAAATATATCAAAAATAGACTCATGTTACTCCATTTTGAATATTTCATATTTATGAATTAATTTTAAATTCTTTAACTTGGCTTATTCCTTCATAAGTTATTTCTAATTTATCTCAATTTTTTTTACTGATGTGCAAGTTGATATTTATTAAATTTATATGCATCTAAAGAATAATATAAAATATTAATAATTTTGTATTTAATTGAGTCATCTTTTATCATTCTCATTCTAATCCTTTTCTAACTTGGGAAGAGACACATCATTAACATCAATTATGGGTGTGTGTGGTCCTTTAGTTATGACTCTCTATATGTCACAATCTAAAACTTGTATAAAAATTCTCATTCTAGCTTTCCAAAATATATAGTTGGTGCCATTAAATAGTGGTGGTCAATATAAATTGACCTTCCACAAATGAGGAACCAATTGAGGTTGCCATGATCTTTGGCTCAAGATGGTTAAATCAACAACAAATATTAAAACACCCACTTTGATACCAATTGTTACCCAGAAAGGTAGCAACCCAAGAGGGAGGGTGAATTGGATTCTTTAAAAATTTCAACTAAATTTTAAAATTCAAGCAATAATGCTCTTCAATTAAATTAACTTATATGATTATGAAGTGAAAGTAATATGCAACAGAGTAAATAAGAGATAAAATAAGCTATGCAAGAATTAAGACAATACCAAGCAAGAAATAAAAATAAGTCAAGCAAGCACAAGAAGGCATAATACAAATATGATCAAATTTATAGTGGTTTAGTGCAACCCCGCACCTACATCCACTCTCCAAGAACTTCTTGTAAATTCTACTATAATCTTTTCGATTACAGTATGTTTATTTATCTGGATCACAAACAAATCCAGTTGACTTTTTGGGACAACCAACTATAACTTATACACCAATTATTTTAAATTTACAATCAACTGAGTTGGTTTTATGGGCTTACCAATCAAAACCTATAATATCTAATTTTGGGCTTAGACGGGCCTAACCCAATTTTTTTCCCTAAAGATACTTGTAAAGAAGTAAAATATAAGATGCAGGATTTTAGAATAAAAAATAAAAATAAAAATAGACTCTTTTTGGCTCGAAAAAAAGTGATGAAGAGTTACTCTTTTGATTCTTGACTTCTATTATTTGAAGCCTGGAGGATGATGCTGATGATGGAGAAGATTGCTCTTGAAAGCTCACTAAAATTTTATGCACCAAAATCTTCTCTTTTTTCTTCTCAAAAGTATTCAATGAAACTCTCACCAATTTGAATATTTCACTCTTTAATCTCCTTAATCTTCCTTTCAAATGATTTTTAGTTTTAATAGATTTGAAAATGGCTGAAGAGTGAGTTTTGACTGTTAGAAGGGCTGAAGTAGCTGTTAGAAGGAAAATTAGTTGTTGAAGAAGTATAAAAAAGTAGCCATTAATGCAGTTTCGTGTTAGGAGTCGGCTTGAAATAACATCGAATCAGCTCGTCAGTGTCCATGAGTCAGCTCAAGCACCTCTTGAGTTGGCTCGATCTCAGATCTTCAAAATTCGACTTTCTATTTTCTCTAAAAGAATCAGCTCATACTATTCATAAGTCGACTCGAATCTGTGCCAGTCTTCTTTCAATATGCTAGAATCGACTCTTACTTTGAGGAGTCGACTCTTCTTAGCCAAACATGAGAAAATCTATTCTTTGAAGTACTTTGGCTCGACAACTTAAAAGAATTTTTTCATGGATGATTTTTTCATTGTGAGCATTTAGAAAACTCTACATCTACTTTTGAAACACATGATTAGTATCATAATTACTCAATATTTTATAATTATCAAAATTAATCATAAGATCAACAGTGTATAACAGAATTGATGAGTTGTATCTTAAATTTCAATAAGTAAGATTTGACCTAAGTATAAGAGTTATTGACCCTAGAATAAAGTAGGATATATTGATATATTGTGTTGTGCTGGATGTATCTAGTCAATTATTATTTCGATGATTTGAAATTCTAAACTTAATATGGATGAAGATCATGATGACTTTTCTAATTTTGATGTTAATTATTTGATCATTATAATTTGGGCTTTACCAATAAGAAGTTATTTAGGATAGAGCTTAAATAAAAATTATAGTATCATAAAGGAATATTCTTCAAGAATCGAACTTCTAAGAGGAACAAGTATGAAACTGGCGTGTAGAAGAAAGTATATTTGATTCAATTGGATGTGAGATATGTATCTTAGTGAGATCTTTGATAATTTAAATATCATCTTTGGATTGGCTTACTTAATTTTTTCATATTTATTGTAGATGTTTAAGATGTTCAAATTTTAGTCAAAGTTAGACTTATGAGCAGATCTAAAGGATCCTACTACTGATATTGAATTGAGCGGAGAAATTAGTTTGGGATACTTCTATGAGTTTGACATTTAAGAGATAAGATTTCAAGTGAGTTTATCGATTGACACTAAGGATTGTGGTGAAGGAAGCTCTATATGAAATAATCAACTGATTCTACTAATAGAAATAGTATTATGAACTTTTCTAATTTGTTGAGGTTTGGAGTTAATCCTTTTAAAAAGAAAATCAATTTGGAATTGTCTAATTGATAATCAAGTGAATCTAGGGTTAACTCACTTCTAATTTGTTCTAGATTTGTGGGTTCTAGATAAGTGATGAAGCATATGTAGTGGGCTTCAAACATGGAAAGTGGATGAGTTTAATCTTGATGTGAAATTCTTGAGGCATAGTAAGGATAAAGAAAGTTAAAAATTTTGCTCTAGTTCTATCAAAAATTTGAAAGGTTAGATTTTTTAAGATTCTAATATAAAGCAATATTCTTGTCAGAATTCATCTAATAACCCTACAGAATTTGATAAATTTAGATCAAAATGTGTAGTAGAAGTATGGTGGTACGAATTGATTAGAAATATTTTCTTTGATTTGAAAGTAATCATAATGGAAGACTTGAGTTAGCTAAAAGGATTTTATTGATAGAAGGAATGAAATATTGCAAATCCTTGGGTCAATATAGAGGTAATTTTCATTATGGACAATCCTAAGGAGGATTTTGAGCATCTCAAATTTAGCGTTATTGGATTGATGGTTAGGCTCAAATCTAGAATATTGTGATCTCCTTCTTCGAGCTCTGATACTATTACTCCATCTATTTTAAGAGGCTTGAGGTGTTTCTAAAATAAAAGTCTAATTGAAAACATGGAAGATACTAAGAGAAGAAAGAAGGCTACCGATACTCAAACCTTCTACTAAAGGTAGATTGGGCCAATAGTATTTTTCGAGTGAAAAAATCAAAATTAATGAATTTTAAGGACAAGTAGTTATGATAATTTAATCTAAAGTTGAGAGGCTAATGTTCTTTGAAAGAGAATAAAAGAATTTGATATATATAGTAAAATGAAAGGATCAAGTTTTGCAATGCCATATTTTCTTTATGTTGAGATCTTGTGAAGCAAGTATTCTGAGAGATAAATGACTTGGAAGCACAAGGATGACATAGTGGATGTGTACTTTTAAAGTTTGTATCTCAAACAAGTTAATTTCAAAATAAAATTATTTTTAGAGAGAGAATGCAAGGATCCATCCCTTTATTTTTTAGATGAATTTTAAAGCACCCAAAAAAGGGAGTTCATGCATTGTGCATGTGAGAGATTGAAGAAAAACTCCCGATCGGAGTCTTCCTCTTCTCTGATTTTGACTGAGAAAATGGCCCTAGGGCATACTAATCCTATGATTTGGGTCTATAAAAGGGGTTTCTCCACCTCTAGTCACCCCATCCTAGAGTCGATCAACATTGGTGAAAACTTCTTGAGTTTCCATTGAGCATACCCGACAAGCCCTCATCGATTCGTCATTAGAAATTGAGGTAAGTGACCTCAAATCCCTCTCTCTACCTTACTTTGATTTTTAGACCACTAGTGTAGTGGGTTAGAATCGGCCAAGTGCTGGATTTGTGAGGGAATGGGATCTCCCCTATTCCAAGTTTATTTTATATTTTCTTCTTTTGTTTTGCCAACCACAGACAATTGTGGCCACTTCCAGGATCATCTCCTCCTTGGTGTCGGATATTATTGTTGGCCGCTGATCGAGGTTCCACTATCATGGCATGGAGGAGAGGAAAAATGGGAGAGGGGGAAGGGGAGCTTTATTTTAAAGGAGGAGAGAGAGAGAGAACTATCTCTCTTCTCTCTCTCTTTTCCTCTAATTATTTTTCTTTCTCTCTCTAGATGAGTGAAGGAATTACAAAAAATAAAGATAATTCTCCTCTTTCTCTCTCCTATCTTCTCTCTCTATAAATTTCTATATCTAGTATATCTCTCTAAAATCTTTCTCTCTCTAGAATCTTTCTCTCTCTCTCCATGGAGTTCTATCTCTAGAGATTTTATGGACCAGTGGAGGTCTAAGTGTTCAGGTAAATCTAGATCAATTGGTTGATCCTAGAAGGGTCTTAGACCTATAATGTTTAGGTGTTTTCATAATTATTGTTCATGATTGTCTATGATAGACCTTGATTACATAGAGGTGCAATTATTTCCATAAGATGTCAAGTGGAACATCTTGACTTTGAGTTCATGGATCGAGGGGTTGATCGATTACTATGCTTGAGTTTGAAATCAGTATAGATAAGAATCTCTATATATGATCATCATTTTATATATTATTAATACCGTTAGATTTATATCATTGGTTTGTACCGTTGGATTCGTGTTGATGGATTTATCTTTTTTGAGATACTATTAATTGTATATGATTTTTTGGCATCAGTATAGTATGTGTTAACTATATTTGTGTACCAATGATTGATGAAATGATTATATGCTTATGATATACTTATTTGATCATACTGTAAATTGAAACTAATGTATTGAAATTAATATATAATAATTAGATAAAAAGATATGATTTAGACTAATCTCATCATGTAGATAGCTGGCCAGAAATTTATGTCTGGGACAACCTTTATATGCTTACGTGTGAGATAACCGATCAAGAGCTTATGCTTGGGACAGCCTCCACGAGCTTATATATGGGATAGTCTCCAGAAGCTTATACCTGGGATAGCCG
Organism: Elaeis oleifera; assembly: GCA_000441515.1. Lineage (NCBI taxonomy): Eukaryota > Viridiplantae > Streptophyta > Magnoliopsida > Arecales > Arecaceae > Elaeis > Elaeis oleifera. The sequence continues at coordinate 138,194 of KE504912.1, forward strand.
ATCAAGAGTCTACGCTTGGACAACCTTCATAAGCTTATATATGGGATAGCCTCCAGAAACTTATACCTGGGATAGCCTCCATATGTTTATGTATGGGAATTTGATCAGTCTTGGATTGGGGTATGATCTTGGTTAGACTAAAATCAGAAAGAAAAGATTAAGAAATCTAAAATTGTTGTAAGAGGAAGGGATGATAAGATATGTGAAACTAATGTTGAATAAAGAACTTCGCTTGTTGGCATGTCGTGATATATTTATTTTAACCAAACAGATATTTAATACATATTTATATGAATATTTGAGTTATTCTAGATATTTGATATAAGATTTCATGCTCTATGCTTAATAATAATTTCAAATTATATTATTATATTGGTATAAATATACGGAGATTCTTACTGGGCTGTAAAGCTCACAATCTCATTCTTTTCTTTCCTTTTTAGAGTTATAGGATGCTTGCACTTGGCAAGGTTTAGATCTTGATTTGAAAAATTAATTAGATAGCACATCATCAATATCAATTGGATGATCTAATTTATTAATTGTACAAGGTTTGATATTTATTAATGTAAAATATTTGTTATGAATTGAGATCAACAATGTTCATGGGATTTTGAAATTGTAACAAATTTTAACACCTTGCATATTCTTTAAGGTCATGCCCTAGGGGGTGTGCGGCTATTGCATCACCGACCTGGTGCTGGGTTCAAGGTGTGACATTCATAATTTGAAAAAAAAATATAATTAGATTATATTCTCATATTTATTTTGCAGACTTGATGAGTTATGTATTGGATTTCAATAAGTAGGGTTTCACCTAAGTATAAGAGTTGTTGATCCTAGAATAAAGTAAGATATATTGATACGTTGTATTGTGCTGGATGTATCTAGTCAATTATTATTTAAATAATTTTAAAATTCTAAACTTGATATGGATGAAGATCATAATGACTTTTCTAATTTTGATATTAATTATTTGATCGTTACAATTTTAGGCTTTACCAGCAAAAAGTTATTTAGGATAGAGCCTAAAAAAATTTTATAGTATCATAAAGGAATATTCTTCGATAATCGAACTTCTAGGAGGAACAAGTATGAAAGTGGCATATAGAAGAAATGTATATTCGATTCTATTGATAAATTTCATTTTATCAATTGGACATGAGATATGCATCTTAGTGGAATCTTTGATAATTTAAATATCATCTTTGGATCGGCTGACTTAATTTTCCTATATTTAATGGAGATATTTAAGATGTGTTAATTTCTAGTCAAAGTTAGACTTATGAGCAAATCTAAAGTATCTTGCTGCTAATATTGAATTAAGTGGAGAAATTAGTTTGGGATACTTCTATGAGTTTAATATTTAAGGGATAAGATTTCAAGTGATACTATAGAATTCTGCAAAATTCATCTAATAAACCTACAGAATTTAATAAAATTCAGATCAAAGTATGTAGTGGAAGTGTGGTGGTTCAAGCTGATTAGAAACATTATCCTTTGGTTCGAAAGTTACCATAATGGAAGACTTGACTTAGCTAAACAAGATTTATTGATAGATGGAAATGAAATATTACAAATCCTTGGTTAATCTAGAGGTAATTTCACTATTGATAATCCTAAGGAGGATTTTGAGCATCTCAAATTTAGCGTTAATGGATTGATGATTAGGCTTAAATCTAGAATCTTGTGATCTTCTTCTTCAAGCTCTGACACTGTTACTCCATCTATTTTAAGAGGCTTGAGGTTTTCTTAAATAAAAGTCTAATTATTAAACATGGAAGATGGTAAGAGAAGAAAGATTAAGGCTATCGATACTCAAGCCTTCTACTAAAGGTAGATTGGGCCAATAGTATTTTTGAGTCAAATAAATCAAAAGTAATGAATTTTAAGGGCAAGTAATTATGATATTTTAATCTAAAGTCGAGAGGTTAATGTTCTTTTGAAAGAGAATAAATAAATTTGATATGTATTGTAAAATGAAAGATCAAGTTTTGGATGCCACATTTTTTTATGTTGAGATCTTGTGAAGCAAGTACTCTGAGAGATAAATGACTTGGGACCACAAGGACAACATGATGGATGTATACTTTTAAAATTTGTGCATCAAGCAAGTTAATTTTGAGAATAAAATTATTTTAAGAGGGAGAATGTAAGGAACCATCCCTTTATTTTTCTACATGAATTTTAAAACATCCAAAAAAGAAAGTTCATGCATTGTGCATGTGAGAGAGTAAAGGAAGACTCCTGATGGGAGTCTTCCCTTCTTCGATTTCGACTGAGAAAAGAGCCATAGGGCATACTAATCGTAGAGTTTTGGGTCTATAAGAAGGGGTCTTCTCCACCCTTTAGTCACCCTATCCCAAAGTCAATCAACATTGGTGAAATTTGGCAAAAACTTCTTGAGTTTCTATTGAGCATACATGGCAAGTCCTCATCGATTCACCATCAAAAATTGAGGTATGTGACCTAAAATCCCTCTCTCTACCTTATTTTGATTTTTAGACCATCAGTGCAGTGGGTTAGAACCAGCCAAGTGCCGGATTTGTGAGGAATGGATCTCCTTATTTTGTAGTTTTTTTTATTTTCTTTTTTGTTTTGCTGACTATTGGTAGTTGTGGCCACTATCGAGGTCATCTCCTCCTCGATGTTGGATGCTACTATTGGCCGTCGGTCGAGGTTCCACCATCATGGCATGGAGGAGAGGAAAATGGGAGGGAGGGACCTCTCTCTTTTCCTTTTTATTTCTCTCTATGGATGAGTAGAGGGATTCAAGAAAAAATAAATAATTTTTTTCTTTCTCTCTCCTAACTTTCTCTCTCTATAAGTTTCTATATCTAGTTTATCCCTTTAGAATCTTTCTCTCTCTTGATGAATTTCTCTCTCTAGAGATTTTATGGACCAATGGAGGTCTAGGTATTTAGGTAAATCCGGATCAATTGGTTGACCATAAGAGGGGACATGGACCTATAATATTTAGGTGTTTTCATAAATTTCGCTATCCCTGATTATTTATAATAGACCTTGATTATGTAAAGGTATAATTATCGATATAAGGTGTCGAGTAGAACATCTTGACCTTGAGTTCGTGGATCAAGGGGTTGATCAATTACTATGCTTGAGTCTGAAACCGATAGAGATAAAAATCTCTAACATGATCACCATTATATATACTATTTGCATCGTTAGATTTATATTATTGGTTTATATCATCGGATTCATGTTGATGCATTTGTTTTGTTTGAGATACTATTATTTGTATATGACTTTTCGCCATGAGTACATTATATGCTAACTATATATGTATAATAATGATTGATGATATGATTATATGATTATAATATATTTATCTTGATCATATTATAAATTAAAATTGATGTGCTGAAATCAACATATAGTAATTGGATGAAAAGAGATGATTTGGACTAACCTCATTATGTGGATAGCCGATCAGGAGCTTATGTCTAAGACAGCCTTCTTGGACTTCTGTGTGGGATAGCTGGCTCGAAGCTTATATCTGAGACAGCCTCCATAAACTTATGCATAGGATAATCTCCAAAAGTTTATACATGGGATAGCTAGTCAGGAGTATCCCTGGGACAGCCTCCACAGGCTTATACTTGGGATAGTCTGCTGGAGCTTATGCCTCAGATAGCCTCCATAGATTTGTGTGAGAATTTGATCAATCATGGACTAGAAATTATCTTAGTTAGTCTAAAATCAGAAAGAAAAAGTTAAGAAATTTGAAATTATTATAAGAGAAATGAATGATAAGATACATGAAACTAATCCTAAATAAAGAACTTTGCTTGTTGACATGTCGTGATACATTCTTTGGACTAGACAGATATTTGATATATATTTATATGGATATTTAAGTTATTCTAAATTTTGATATAAGATTTCATGCTCTATGCTTATTATTATTTAAATTATATTATTATATTGACGTGAATGTGTGAAGATTCTTACTAGACTGTAAAGCTCATAGCCCCATTTTTTCTTTCCTCTTCAGAGTTATAGGATGCTTACACTTGGCTAAGGTTCAATTCTCGATTTGAAAGGATTAATTAGATAGGACATCATCAATATTAGTTGGATGATTAAGTTTATTAATCATACAAGATTTGATATTTGTTAATATAAAATATTTATTATGAATTGAGATCAACAATGTTCATGAGATTTTTAGATTGTAATGAATTTTAAAGCTTTGTATATTCTTTAAGATCATGCCTTAGGGAGTGTGCGACTGTTGCATCACCGACCTGAGTATTGGGTTCCGGGTGCGACATTCATAATTTGAAAAATATAATTAGATTATATTCTCATTTTATTTTGCAGACAGTATGGGTCACATCATAGTTGTTGGACCTCTCAAATAGACATACATCAGGCAAAATTGGTTTATAAAGAAACTTAGAAATAAAAATTTTGAAGTTGTGTATATTGACCTAATTCATTTTTATGATATGCAAATATTGACATTTATAAATGTTTCATTATTTTTGAATTGTATAATGTCATTAAATATCTGTCTATTTTTCTATTTTACAGCATGCAAAATGTAACCATTACCTTTTGGGCTGAATTTTCCTAACAAATTGATGGAAATGCTATTTGTGCAAAGGAAAGAGAAGGGCAAGTTATTGCTATTTTGATAGGCATGATATCAAAATAAAATTGATGTCATAATTATCAAAATATAAAGATAATCTTTTCTTGGCAAAACTAAGAATATATAAAGATAATCTTTCTTTGCAATATTTTGTACTGTGAAAATTGGTATCATAATTATCAAAATATTTTACATATTTGTATATATAGAAAAATCAAAACAAAAAATTCTGTTACTATATTTAACAAAAATAAGAATTATCCATTATGGTCAAAATATACTTATAAATTCGTGCATAAAATCAAATTACTAGTTGCTCCAATTAGATTTATGGAACAAGAGCAACAAAATGAAAACAACCGAAGAATTATTGAAATAGAATCCATATAATTTCTAAGTATTATCTAAAATGCTTATGAAATTGTCATATTCTTTTCTAAGAAACTTGAATTATTCTTCTTTTATTTTAGAGGATGAAATTCGCACATAAAGCAAATCTAAAAGAAATTAATGCTTCTTATGGTTAATGGAACAAAGTATGCTACAGCTGCAAGCTATAATAAAACTTTATGGTGACACTTTTTGGTGCAGCCAATATGGCAAAATCTATTAACCTCCAGTACTATAGTAGGATATGATGTCTTCTTAATTATCAAACTTTTCCTATAAATAAATATAATTTTTATATAAACAAAACAACATCTATATATCTAACTTGGTTTGGTACAAATTGAATGCTATTGTTGAAGATGATACTGGTATAACAAATTTATTATATTTAAAAATTAATATAACAATTAATTGATATTATAGTACTGAATCTTACAATGGATGCAAGATCTGATAGATTCACTTTTCCAATTGTTATCAAAAAATCCGCAATGGCACCTATATTTCCAAATTATGTTCAAATCACAAAGTTTTAATGATAACATCTATAATTTCAAGGTGATGAATATTTTTCTACAAAGTGAATCTCAATCAAGTGATTTATACGGAAGTTCTATATCCAGATCTTCTTCATCTCAAATTCCGGAAGAACCTATTTCTTCAACTCCTGAAAAAGAATTCAGCAAAAACTTTTCAGGAAACTACTCAATAAAATCCTAAATTACTGAGTGGATCCAAATTTGCTGATTTCTCTAGAAGATCGTAGAGATCGTGCGCTTACGTAATCAAAGACTAAGAAGGAGGCCCATTCTAAAGGAATCAATCCCTTTCTTTTACATGAGATAAAGGGGCCAGGTGGCCCATAGCAAGTGCTCCCCTTCACTTTCTGGTTCGACGTGAGAAAGAGAAGGAACGAGCACTTAGTTGAGCCCTTCCCCTCCCCGTTAGTGGTAGCCCCTTATTCCTCTCCTACTTTGAGTAGGGAAAGTGGATTAAATGGGACAATAATTCTCTTTTCCATGAGAAGGGGATAAAGGGGGATTGGATGGTGGTGGTAAATATTAGTAAAATCAAAGAATCATGTGCAATCAAAACTAATTGTGAATAAAATCAAAGAGAAATAGTTTGTAAGAAACTAAAAATAAGGTAATCTAGATCCTAACAAGTGCTAGGCACTGCTCTAAGAGCATCATTTTCCCTCCCAGGATACAATTAATCTCCCACTCATTCAGCTCCTCCGTCCCATAACAAGGCGTAACATTCTTTCAACCCATAGGAAGTGTAGGAAAGTTAAGGGAAATTCAATGTCCCAAGGCGTAACATTCTTTCAACCCATAGGAAGTGTAGGAAAGTTAAGGGAAATTCAATGCACGCTATATCTTAGCTTATAAATGGCCAGCAAAACACCACTATCAGGCATGAAACACACTCAAACATGGTAGATTTTTATTACTCCTTCAAAATACCTCCATAACAATAAAGCAAAGGTTGCACAATTGCATCAAACAAACTTGAAAGTTCCCATATTTTGATGGAGCTTAAGGATATCCTCAATAGTTCTAAACACTCTCAAATAGCAATATGTCACTATATCTTCATAATACCATCAAGCACTATCCCAACTAATTCGGTTGAGTTCCATTTTGTGACTGTTAATTTTAAAACTAACAAATCCCTTCTCCTTCAAGCTTTTGACAATCTCCATGATGCTTGTCTCTAGAAGAATATAGTCAATACCCAAGCTTTTTGCCTTTTCCCTTGAGACATGGTATATTGGCACAAGGGGCTTGTCATCCGCACACCTGCCAATATATGGAGCTTGACAGTCAAAGAACAAGTACAGAAATAGAGAGATTTGCCTAAGTAGAGATTACATTTAAATTAAAGGGTAACTTGTTAAAACTTATACTCTTTAAGAACTAGTAATTGAAATGACTAATGAAAAAGTAGCCTTAAACCTTTGAAAGAGTAGGGAAAAAGAGAAAAAGTTGATGGACAAGGAAGTAGAGGTTAGAAGTAAAATATATGTCTCTAAAAAAATACTTTGGCATTTATTTACTGATTTCAAAAGATACAAATACAAGAAGACCAAGGAAAATAATCAAGCATAAATAACAGCTTGTGCTTTATGAACACATTCATCGGCTAATCAAACAACTTATAGCTGATACATAACATGTTGTACATTTAATCATAAGGACATGGTAATCTTTCTATCAATAAGATATGCAAGGTTTTTGATCAATAGAGAAATGATAGTGATACTATAGATTGAACACAGGAATAGCAAACTTGAGCTAAATAATAGGATGTTCAATTGGGATTTGGATTTGACTATGTAAGAAAGGTTGCCAAATTGATACTCATTTATATTTGTAAAGAGAAAAACTTTAAACTAACGTTACAGACAAAGATAAAATACAAACCGAGAAGGTCCAAGATACTTATGGCATTGGAAAGGCCAAATGTAAAAGAAGAGAAAGCATTAGTTGTAGTTTAATTGTTATGGTTGGAGCTATTACTTTTCATATTTGTATTTTTGAGTCCAAGCTTCTTATGACTTGGGAGGTGTACAGGTTTGAACTTAAGAAAATCTTGGCCCAAGCTCCAGAGATCTAGTAACCTCGTAAGAAGAGACAAGCACAAAGCCATTTCCAATGGAGCATCAAGTGCAAAGCACTGTCTTTGGTACTCAAGACAAATAAGATAGTAGGAAGAAGGTGGTAGAGCGAGAATACATGTATATACTGTGAAAAATAGAGAGATAAATTACATAAAAGCAATGACAAAAAATAATATCCTAGGAATCACTCATAGATAGCAGCAAATCATCCTAATAACCCAACCACTAACAATAGATATTGCATAAAGTGGAAAATACAATTACAGATGGTGTATGCAGTTGTTGTGCTTTGCTACACTTAAGAATCACATCTTAGTAGAAAATAGATCAAAATTGTTATAGCTTTTCCTCACATTTTGGACTAGTTTCAGCTTAAATTTTCAGAAGCAGAAAATACTAATGCCTTTGAATTTAATTAAGGAGAAAAAGGAAGCAACAAAAAAGGGTGCATAGATAAAGAATTTTAGGAGAAGAATGAAAGATCAAAAGCATAGATTAGCATGAATTATAGTTTTCTTCTTGAAATCATACATGAATATTTTGACCAGGTGATATAGATAAATAATGATGATGATGATGATAAGCTCATATATATAGTCATTTATTATTATAGACAAGAACCAATATGGTTTTTGGTATGAAATAATGTTATTACCAAAAATAGGGATTTAGTAATTCGAATGAAACGCATGTGATCAAATCACCACCATATGGTGAATGGGTCAGATTTCTATGAAATTACATGACCTAGCCACAACAATTAAGTATAAATAGAAATATTTTTTGTTAACATCAAGTAGTTAGTGCTAACCCATTGTAGATTAGAATAAAAGGTCGTGTCTATGAATTTAAACTTAATAAAACATTCAAAAGGCATGAGATTTCAGGAACATATTAGGAGTGCTTTTGTTAGTCAAAAGATGCCAGCAAATATGTGAACATTACTATATTTCTCACAAGATAGGTTGCTACTGCTACAGCACTACACATGCTAATCCAATCTTTAATTGGGTATTGCTATATGCAGGGACAACTCACGACCTCAACAAGGATGGGGTTTGCAGCTAGGCTATGGGTAAGAAAGGAATGAATTGCTAAATTCTAGATGATGGAAAATGATCCCAAAACATTTGCTATGACATACAGTCATAATACAAAAACAGCAATATATTTTTGAACTCTTGGATGTTACAAACAAAATAAACCTACTGAATAAACAAGAACATAAAAAAAGCAAACATTGAGAACGAATATAGGACAAAATGCAAGGAAATTGTATAGTCACAATGAGAAAAAAGAATGATTTCTAAAACACAGGACTTAGTAATTAAATAAATCCATCGCCATTAAAGACAGTAACTTACATTTCAGGTAGTTTAAGAGCAGGATATTGTTCATGCAAAATTTTCACAATATCTGAATAGTGAGCGACACTTTCAACTAAACAATATCTTCCACTTGCTGAGGGAACCTCGAATGCCAGAATATGTGCCATGGCAACATCTTTGACATTGACCAACCCATAACTTGCATTTGGATATGTAGAAGATCCTATAAAGGTTTGAAAAGGAAGCTGTTAAATTTAATTCTCTTCCTTCATCAACAAAACAATTTTATAGAAAAGACTAACTAGATTGGATAGAGCATGCTTGTAACATTACAGTAAAGTATACCAAAGAGTTCAACAAGAAGCATGGTTCAAGATTCTATATGAATGAAACATCTCCCTAGATATGTTTCATATTTAGGCCTACTACAATGATACTAGACATCAGGATAATTAACCAACTTATTTTGGCCCATTTTGGATAAAACCACTAGATCTTCACCTTGCCGTTTACTTTCTTCTATTCTTTTATCTTATGACATATGTATTTTGAGAAATGTTCTGTTTGTCTTATATTATAAAACTACAGCATATAAAGGTATATTCTACCAAGGTAGATAAACTAAAAGAGTTAAGACCTTGTCGCTATTTACTAATATTCAACCATGATAAATATAGCATGAAATTTACATACCATTTATTAACTTCAGAAATTCAGCAGCACTCGCATTGAGAGTAGGTTGCAGAAGAGGACCTATGACAAATGCTGGGTGTATAGTTACCATATCGATAGAATTATCTTTTGAAAACTTCCAAGCAGCCTCCTCTGCCAATATCTTCGAGAGTTGATACCATAACTAATAGAACCAATAGGTTAAGAAAAATATTCGAGGTTCTCAAACTTATACATTAACTCAGCACAGTTTGAGACAAATTAAGAATAAGATTGACATGCCACTTGCAGTGCTCTTGAACAACTAGCATCTTAAACCTCTAAGTTATTATAACATTTATAGAGGAACATAACCATAAAAATTTTCAAGCTATCAGATAAACACTACATGATTATTCTTTCATCTTATAGAGAAAACTTTCACACTACATTACCAATATTAAAAAAGGTTCTTTTTCTACAAATTGCATATTTTTTGAACTATATATATCAAAAGTTAATAATTAGATTAGATCAAAGTTGAGGAAAATCAAATTTGGCAATAATCAGGGTATTTTAGCAATAGACAGTAAAGAGTGAAATTAGGGTAAAAACATAAAAAATATCAATAAACTTAGGTTTAAGTCATTTTCCATAAATCATCATCTTTATAATAAGATAAGTTAATTGCTATCACATGCTAATAAATAATAAAATACTTCTCTCATATTGTATAGTGCTTAAAAAGAACATTCTATAGAGTAAATAATAATAATAATAACATTCAAAAAGTAGCATTTAAATTTTGGGGGCTCCACACCTAATATCAGGTATTACAATTCCAATCACTCATATAAAATATGTTTATTATATTCACAAACACATATATTTCTAGTAAATTAGTTTGAATTGAAATAAATACAACATAGTAGCCAACCATTAGAAGAGGAAACTGGAAAAATGGGCCTATATTAGTTACTTTTGTTGATAAATGAACCCGACCATTAGAAGGCGAGCTGCAAAGTAACTGTACAGTAGCCTTCCCCCAACCAAAGCCAATGGATTACATATATAGACCACAACCAAGTTACTCTTTCTAGCAAATCCCACATATCAATCCCTTTATGCAGTGACCAATGCAACTTTGATATCATGTTTGATCCCCAACCATGCATTGCACTTTTTTTCGCAAACTTCATATTCATGCCACTAGTAAATCATACATAACAAGACTCAGACACATGATCTACTCCAAATAGGACATCTCTTATAAGATTTTGTTGTGTTCTTTGATGAGTATGCTATAGAAATCAAAAATTTCTTCATGGAAGGACAAGGTCAAAAATAATTGAGGAACCATCTATTCTTTGTGCTTCCATATGTTCTTAGGGAATTCATGTTGCAAACATATTTGATCATACAACATCCAGCTTGTCGGTATCCAGATATGATTCAAATAGAGAAATAGACACTGAAAGATAATGTGTATTATAAGGAAAGGGGTGAATGCATGAAATACTAGCTCATACCTTTTCCTGCTTACAAAACTCTACACTAGAAACCATGTCTCATCAACTATGACATTAGGTGTTCGTGGTCTTCCATTGTAGTAAACAGTAGCCATTGACGATGTTACAACCACCCTTCTAACAGAAGGAGTTTTTACACATGAACTTAAAACATTGAGCATCCCCTTCACTGCTGGGTCAATCAACTCAGTCTGCAAGTAAGATTGAAAGACAAAGCAAAAATAAAAATATCATAAAGACATATGGGATAGAAACCAAGAAAAGAAAGCAAGAAGATTGTGTGTGGTAACTTTGTCCAATCCCAAATATATGACCATATTGTAACACAACATACGGAAGAAAAACTTGTTGCAGTAAGCATGAAATAGTCAATTAGAAAGACAAACATTGCAGT
>KE504912.1:157589-169565 GCA_000441515.1 Elaeis oleifera
ATATATATATATATATTGTTGTAGATGAAATCCATCTTGAGCCAGAGGTGCTGGAGCTACGAGATGTCCGGTGTATCGACGGTGGCCGGACCTACAAGAAAATCCCTATTGGAGCCATCTCTGACGGAAATTTCTTGCAAGTCCAACCACCGTCGATACACCAGACGTCTCATAGCTCCAGTATCTCCAGCTCAGGATGGATTTCATCCACAACAGACTGACGCTAGAGGAAAAAGTGGGGCTCTCTCGCACTGGTGCCGGACGCCCGCACGATTGCCCACTTTTGAGAAAGAGCACCCTATCTATCGTTATGCCACCGTGGAGAGCTTCTCCACCAATAGGACCTGTTAGGACAATTCAACCAACTCCCGATTCTGACTCTAGATTGGCCTCATAAACACAAAATGTCGACTAACAATTAGTTGACCGACCGACAGTCGACTATTCTCAGTCATCAACAGACAACCACGATAACTCGATTGATATCCGACCGATGACCATCGACATATCAGAGTTACCGATTGATGCTCATTCAAATCTCCATGACTACCGACATACTATTATTACCGACATATAGTCAGCTTATCTAAAATTGTCAGTACAAAAAGCGCATAATGATTAGAACATGATCAGTGGCAGGTATAACCACCCATCCCACGATCGCATAATGCCGGAATGTGTAAAATCCATGTGTCTAACCGTTATAAACGGTTATCAACTACATATCACGATCATTAGTGGACATAAACAGCCCATTAACTCTAGAATTATGGTTCGATAATTGTCCTTTAGTATCATAAAAACGAGATCACGTGCTTGACGGTTGCATCTGAATCATCTATAAAAAGGAGGTAAATGAATAGCATTGGTAAGACACTTCTGGGCTGAGATTCTGCCATTTTCAAAATTCTATCTGCTGTTTATCACTCCTCGCTGACTTAAGCATCGGAGGTCTCTACCGAATACAACTCCGATCAGTGTGGATTTCTTTTACAGGTGCTCTTCTCCGACGACGGACGCAACGAAGAATTAGCCGCAACAGATTGGCACGTCAGATAGGAAAAAATACGAGCAACCATGACAAAAATCAGAGCTCAACACTTAACAGGATCTGCGAGGCAATCTTCCCACCGAAAAGATATTCCTCCCCACCTCCATTGGCAGAGCCCAGTTATTGCATCCTGTAGTCACTATGAACACACAAATTGCTGTCTTAATGCAGCAAATGAAGGTATTAACGGAGGTGGTTCACAGCCTCCAACAGCAACAAATACAACAGCAGCAGCAACCATCCGTAGAGCCAGTGGCTTATTCAGTGCCGTCTAGGTACAGCCACTGTCCTCCACGACATTCACCCTCCTCATCTCTAAAGCGACGACCATCTCGACACTCATCGAGACGGACAACCACATTCTCAGCACTCCCATCGTGCCGCCCATCCTTCGCGGCATTCTCCTTCTCTTTCGCATGTACATAGTATCAAGAAGGAGAAAAGACCGTGTACGCCTTCTGCTTCTCCATCCTCAAATTCTTCGGAAGACTACCCCCAGATTATCCCGACAATGATGGCTCGACGACTACGAGCGCAAGTTCAAGGAGATCAACTGCCAACTTGCCCTACTTCAGGTAGAAGGTTGGAAGTCCTCCAACAACTACGACTTCTACACTGCCCAACCTCTCTCTTAGCACATCCTGGACAAACCGATTCCGTCTCGATTCAAGATGCCATAGATGAAGCCATACGACGGCTCCATCGATTCAATTGACCATTTGGAGAGTTATAAGGCTCTCATGATAATTTAGAGAGCAACCGACGCCCTCTTATGCATCAACTTCCCAACGACTATTCGTAAGACTGCTCGAGTCTTATATCCTGGGCTTCAGTCGAAGAGCATTAACTCCTTCGAGCAGCTCGAGCATTCTTTTGTGGCCCATTTCAGCACTAGCCGAAAGGTGTCACGGATATCAGACAGTCTCTTTTTCATTAAGCAAAGTGAAACAAGATGTTGAGAGATTTTGTAGCTCGTTTTAATATGGCCACACTTGAGATCAGAGACTTCAATGAAGACATGGCCATATCGACCATAAAGAAGAATCTCAGAAGATCCAGATTCACTTATTCTCTTAATAAGACTCTCCTTCAGACCTATGCAGAACTTTTGAAGCGCACATACAAGTATATCCACGTAGATAAGGGCACTTCTAACCGACACCAAATAGAAAAAAGGTCAAAAAAGAAGCAGAAGAAAAGTGAAACTTCGACCGAATCAAGTCGGTCAACCATCAATAAATGAGCTTTACCTCGACGATGGAATCCAAAGCCAAACAGCTATGGCAGGTATGACTCCTATACGCCTCTTTCTGCTCTCCGTGCACAGATCTTGATGGAGATCGAAGGAGAGGAGTATCTTCGACACCCCTTGTCAATGAAGGTGCCACCAAGAAGCTGTGATAAGAAGAAGTACCGTCAGTTTCATCATGATCACGAACACGATACCGAATAGTGCATCTAACTCAGAGATGAAATAGAGGCCCTGATCTGATGAGGCTATCTTGAAAATTTCGATGAGATCGTCCAACTCAACCTCCCACTGACCAACAGCCTCAGCCACAAGCTGAGAAAACGATCATCAATCAACCAACGACGGGAGTCATCAATATGATTTCTGGGAGACAGAAGGATCGGGGGGCAACTTCCGAAGAAGAATCGATGAAGAAACGATGACTTGATAATATAATTTATTTCGAAAGATGATGTCCGGAGAATACAAACTCTCCATGATGATGCTGTCGTTGTCTTGACGATGATAGCAAATTATGATATAAAAAAAATTAGTTGATAATGGAAGCTCAACTGATATTTTTTTTACTCGATTTCTTCCAAATACGATTACCGACTGATCGACTCAGAAGAGTCTCGATGCCATTAGTCGATTTTACTGGGGACGCAATTACTGTGGAAGGAGAAATCACTCTCCCATTAACCGCAGAAACAGATCCACAATAGAGTACTGTTCTCTTGACATTCACGGTCGTCCAAGTTTTCTCTGCTTATAATACCATACTCGGATGACCTGACTTAATATCCTGAGAGCAGTAGTTTCAACATACCATCTACTAGTCCGATTTTCAACAAAAATGGAGTCGAAGAAATACGTGAAGATCAACAGCTTGTGCGATGCTGCTTCCTTATCTCCACACAAATAATCAATCTGAAGATTCTTTATCTGTCGATAAGTTTGACCAAAGAGAAAATGAAGAAAGGGATGAACCAACTGAACAACTGATTTCCATCCTGCTAAAATAAGATCCTGAGAAGATGATCCAAATTGGATCGCAGCTATCCGATCCAGAGTGACAATAACTACTAAATCTACTAAGAGCAAACATCGACATTTTTGCTTGGTCAGCCACTGATACGCCAGGCATTTCTTCGGAGATAACAACTCACTGACTAAACATTGATCCAAAATTAGATCGATGAGACAAAGAAAGATCTTTTGCTCCTGAAAGACAGAAGGTCATCGATGAAGACGTTGACAAGCTCCTCGCGACTGGCTTCATCAGAGAAGCTAATTATCTTGATTGGCTCGCCAATATAGTGATGGTGAAAAAAGTCAATGAAAAATGAAGAATTTGCATCGACTATATAAATCTAAATGAAGCTTGTCCAAAGGATAGTTTTTTTACCAAAGATCGACCAACTAGTTGATGCGACTTCAGAACACCGACTCTTAAGCTTCATGGATGTCTTTGCAGAATCTAATCAGATTCGGATGGCGTCTGAAGATAAGGAGCAAACAGCCTTCATAACCGACAAAGGCATCTACTGCTACAAATAACACCATTCGGTTTAAAAAATACTGAAGCTACTTATCAACGGCTAGTCAATAAAATATTCAAGGCACAAATCGGATGAAATATGAAAGTCTATATAGATGATATGCTGGTGAAAAATCCCAAAACTTCTGATCATGTTCGAAATCTGGAAGAAACCTAAGCACACTTCGATGACATTAGATGAAATTTAATCGGACCAAGTGTGCATTCGGAGTAACTTTTGAAAAATTTCTTAAATTTTTTATGTCACAACGAAAAATTGAAGCCAATTTCGAAAATAAAACTATCATCAATATGAAGCATCCAAGCTCCAAGAAAGAGATACAACTTAATGGAAGGATCGTCGCACTTAGTTGATTCATCTCGAAGTCGGTAGAAAGATGCTTGTCCTTCTTCAAGATCTTGAGATAAGCAAAAGACTTCTCACAGTCAGACGAGTGCCGACAGTCCTTCGAAGATCTAAAATGATGTCTGGCATCTCCACCATTGTTTACAAAATCGAAGGTTGGAGAAACTTTGACAACTTCGATAAAAGTAGTTAGTTCGATATTTGTCCTGGAGGATGAAAACCAAATTGAATGACCTATTTACTACACCAGCAATATGCTTCATAATGTCAAAATAAGATATTCAAAAATGGAGAAGATGATCTATGCCCTGATCATATCATCACAGCGATTTTGCCCATACTTCCAAGCACATCCATTATTATCTTGACAGATCATTGTCGAAGATGATTTTATACCGACCTGATACTTTAAGACAAATGACAAAGTGGACAATAAAACTCAGCAAGTTTGATATTCAATATCGCCCACGTCCATCAATGAAGGCACAAATTTTGGCTGATTTCGTCACCGAACGTACCATACCTGACAATAATTTTGATGAATCCAACAATCAAATAAAGTAACTTGAAACTCCCAAGCCCGACTTGACATTGGCATGGGTGCTACATATTGATGGAGCATCCAATGCACAAGGCAGTGAAACCAATCTCATCTTCATCAATTCCGAAGGGATTGTAACCGAATATACCCTTCGATTTAATTTAAAGTTTCAAATAACCAAATCGAGTATGAAGCTCTCCTAACCAACTTGAAGATTACCTAAGAGTTTGACATTGACAACCTGAAGGTCTTCACCGACTCAGTTGATTACTGGATAAGTTAAGGACGAGTTTGAAGCCCAAGACCTCTTTATGATGAAGTATCTTCAGAAGGTGAGAGATCTTATATCAACTCTAAAATATTTTGAAATCTCTCACATTCCAAGAACAAAGAATGCTCGAGTCGACGTACTTTCTTGACTTGCAACCACTTCATTCAACTCGCTGGATCGAACATTCATCGAATGTCTGGAACAGCCAAGCATCAATAAAGTCAAAGAAGTGCTACAAATCAATGATAAGCCAAGCTGGACGGATCCGATCATCCAGTACTTGATTGATGAAACTCTACTTACAGATCCTTCAGAAGCCAAACGACTTAGATGGATGACCTCACAATATATTTGATGAATGGCCAACTTTATAAGAGATCATTCTCTCTTCTCTTACTGAAATGTTTAAGACCAGCAGATGCCGACTATGCACTTCAAGAAGTTCACGAAGAAATTTGTAAAAATCATTTGGAGGGCAAATCTTTGACTTATAAAGTTTTACGACAAAGATATTTGACCCACCATGAAAAAAATGCAGCTGAATTTGTCCGAAGATGTGAACCATAAAAGCTTCGATCAACAACATCTACAAAATGACACCAGGCCGATAAGTAATCGATCAAATTTTTACCGACTATATCTCGATTTTCCACTGTAAAAACTGACATACTGACTATATCTCGATTTTTCACTGTAAAAATCGATATATTGACTATATCTCGATTTTTCACTATAAAAACTGACTCCAATCGAATGACTACTTATGCTGACTTAGTTTTAACTAAACGGAATATTATGCTGATTCGATCCAGATCGAATCAAAAATACACCGATTTGACTACAGTCAGTCAAAAGATATTCGGCTAACCAACGTCTATCAAATATCTAGACATACCGATTTGATTAGAGTCAGTCGAAGGATATTCGGCTTATCACCGTCTATCCAAATACCTAAAAGATAAAGTATGTCGACCGACACTTGACTAACAGACAAATTCTACAACAGTTATTACGGAACATTCGATTCATCAATGGATAATCGGTTGTCCGACTATGATTCCACAACATTGAAAGTACAAAAGAAATATCAAAAAGAGTTTGTACTTAAAAAAATTTCTTTCATTCATTGAAGAGAAGGTTACAAAATTGAACCCAAGGTCCGATTACAAATTTATCCAATTATAAAAATACTACATCGATCACCAGTTAATTTCTTCATCACCTTACTCTGGAACAGCTTCGGTATTTGGAGCAGGTCTTGGTGCAATCGGTGTGTCATCTTCAGCCGATGCGGCGCCCTCTTCAGCAACCTCTTCTTCCAAATTAGGAGGAACGATGCTGCTCAAGTTCAAGTCCGGATATAATTTTTCGACCGCATCTCGGCCGTCCTCGTATCCGATATAGTAGGAGGTGAATCTGCCCTCAAGAATCTCCTCCTTGAATTCTTCTGAATTCTTAAAGTTCTCGACAGCCAGATTCAGGGCGTCTCTCGCCGACTCAGCTTCAACCTTCGTGGAGGTCAACTCAGCATCGGCCAATGCCAGCCTTTTAGAATGACCCGATGCCTTCTGCACTCCGCTTCCAGCTCTTCAATACATCCATCCCTCTCTCTTCGGAGCTGATGGATGGAGTGCTTCTTGCTCCTGATATGAGACTCGAGAGGCGTGATGTTCTGACGAGCCGACTCAAGTTCAGTTCTGGAGGACTGTAGGTCAACCGTCATATGAAAAATATCCTCCTGAAGTTTCTTCTCCCATTCAGCTGTCGCCTGGAGTTTCTCGATGGTAGCAGTCTTTTCAGCGGTGACGACTGCCACCTTGTCCATCCATGATCGATGAAAGTCGACGATCTTTCGATATCCGCTCTCTAAAGCATGCATATCGTGCACCCACTAAAAACAGAAGACAAGTCAAATCAGATTAAAAAAAATAAAATAAAAAAGGAGGAATGTCGAAAAATTATCCCAATTATCATCGGATAGAAGGAAGAGAACATTTCGAACACCATCCAATTCTTCCTGTTCTCCCTATCGGTTGGGAGAAGAGCAGCTTCAATGAGTCGTCTGGCTAATGATGGATTGGCCAAGGCCGACTCACCTTCAGAAATCCTGATGTTGAAGAGTGTGGAAAGGCCCGCAGATGACCAATCATCGACCGAAGTAGCTGGTGCCTTCCTTCGATCTCCAATCAACGGTCGTGCACTTGAAATCGAGGGAAATCAGTGCTTGATTGCGCCCGAGAATGTTCCGCTAGAGGAACAGCTGGCGCAGCCTGGTTCGGCTTCTGACCCGAACTCCCACTGATGGAGCCGCCGATGGTTCTACCGCGGCTTCTTCATCTCTCGCTGCCTCAACTCCAGCAGATGGCACTTCAGTCGGAAGAAGCATTGTTGGGGCCGACAACGCTAGGACCAGCTCGAGGGCTGCCTCCGACGGAATGTCAGATTCCCTTGTCGATACCGACGGAGGTTCAACCCAACTCTTTCTCGATGGTCGAAAAAATCCAGCATCGATCGCTGTCCTCTTCTTGGCAGCATGCAAACGGATGTCGCCAGCCGACACTTGTGTCTTTGTCCACATGGCTGCAATTAGAACAAAAAGATCAGTACAAAGTTCAGAAACAGACAGAAGAAAACATGCAATGATCGGCTATGTTATACCTAAGAAAGTTACCGAATGAAGTCCAGCATCATAGAGAGCTTGATCGATCATCAGCTCTCGTTGCGGTGGAATTTTCATATCTTTCAGTCGGAGAAAGTCTTCCAGATCAATGGCATCCATCCGACTGTTCTCATTGGGGTCGGTTCTCAAATTGCCCCAGCACGAAGGAAAGCCCCAAGGAGAAGAAAAGAAACAAAAAAAATTAATTCTTCCATCCATAGATGGACGATGGAAGACCGGAGATGAAAGAAAAATCTTTTCTCGAGTTGAAAACCACCAACCCTTGACCTTGGGATGAGGACGAAGGACAAAGAAAGATCGAAAGAGAGAAGGACGAGGATCAGTCGGGATAAGCCGACATAATAAAGCAAAACTGATAATCAGTCGGATAGAGTTCGGAGCTAGCTGAGCAGGATAGAGATCATAATAGTCAAGAAGATTCCGGACGAATTTCAAAATCGAAAATCGAAAATCAGCCTAAAGGTCCTCGACATAAAATGCGATCTGGCCCGAAGGAGGAGAGTTCACCCGACTGTCCGGATTAGGAGCAGAAAGCTGATATTGCTTTGGATACGATACTGTTCTCGGAGCTGCTCAATATTGGGCTCGGATAAGGAAGAAACTTCCATTTTCGGATCCAAAGGAGAATCGTCGGCCAGATTCCCCAACCGACTATCTCGAGAAGATGAAGCCTTCTTACTTGCCATTGAAAATGGAGAACTAAAAAGAAAGAAACCCTAAGAGAAGGAAGGGAACTCGAGCGGAAGCCAAAAGATGACGCAAGGAACAGAACTCGAAAGCACACACTGGGCAGCAGAACCTTCTCTTGCAGAGAAAACGACAAATGCAAAAGTAAAGTCCAGATAAAAGCGACTTTATATATATAGGATCCCTCAAAGATCCGGATAAAATCAGTCAAATCAATATCTCCTCAGATGTCGATATGTGGCGACATTAAGACCGACCATTGATCGGACGGTTCGACGTACCTGCTCTCAGATCATGCCACCTCACCATTATCTGCGTGAACAGTTCAAAGCTAATGATGTTTGGACACGTGGCCAAGATCTACTCAAATCATCTGAATTATCCGAGTGTTGAATTATCTTCTCGAAACGACATCCCAACGATGATCTCGCAGATATCGAAACAACAATACAACTGGAAATCTCTCGTATTTCAAAAATCATTAATGCCAGCAGCCGAATCGGAGCTCGAAGTAGCGCATGACATGACAACTCCCTTCATCCAACGTGACAGACCACATAACAATATGCACATCAGGCCACCTTGGACTTAGAAGTGGGGAGCAACTATTGAGACAATTCAATCGACCCCCGATTCCGACTCTAGATCGATTTTATAAATACAATATGCCGACTAACAATCACTTGACCGACCGACAGGCGACTATTCTCAACCATCAACAGACAACCACGACAACTCGGTTGATATCCGATCGATGACCATCGGCATATTAGAGTTACTGACTGATGCTCATTCGGATCTCCACGACTACCGACATACTATTATTACCCACATATAGTCGGCTTATCTGAAACTGCCAGCGCAGAAAGCGCATAATGGCCAGAACATGATCAGTGATGGGTGTAACCACCTATCTCACGATCGTATAATACCAGAATGTATGGAACCTACATATCTAATTGTTATAAACGGTTATCAACTACATATCGCGATTATTAGTGGGCATAAACAGTCCATTAACTCCAAAATTATGGTCTGATAATTGTCCTTTAGTACCATAAAAAGTGGGATCATATGCTCGACGGTTACATCTAAATCATCTATAAAGGAAGTAAATGACAGCATTGGTAAGGCATTTCTGGACTGAGATTTTGTCATTTTTAAAATTCTATCTGCTGTTCATCACTTCTCGCTGACTTAAGCATCGGAAGATTTTCGTCGGGCACAACTTCGATCAATATGGACTTTTTTGTAAATGCTCTTCTCCGACAGCAGGTGCAACGAGAGATTAGCCGCAATACGACCTTTGGTCGGAGACTATACTACATGCTACTCATCGGAAGCGTCCTTGCAACTCCCTTTACTGGTCTTCAAAAGGGACAAGATAATTTGTGCTGTGCTTTTATCAAGTTTCACCTTGTTTGACGAGAGGCCCTCCCCGTTGAAACCTCCTAGACATGTTTATAGCAAGAGGCAACTGATTTTAGTAGAGAGGGTATAAGCTTGTTCATAAGGAGGAGCAACCATTCTGCCAAAGCGATTTTGTTGCGCCACTTTGGCGGCATTAAGTCTCCAAAAGCAATGCTAACCACAGGGCCAGCCTTCGGAAGAAATGTCTTCCATTTCTCGAGGCCCTTTCTTTCCCTTCTCATGATATTTTGATATGAAACCCACTGCTGAATTGCAGAATAGATACCAACGTAACCTGTTCCCCCCTCTACTCATGAGAGTGAAATTTGGTGAGGCGATTAATGAAGCCTCTCGAAAGAGTGACTTCGGTATGGTTACAAAAGCAGGGGGTAATGATAAAACAAGAAAGAAGGCAAAAGCCCCTATCTCAGATGATGCCGAGGTCGCTTACTAGCGGCCCCACTTTCTCCGAGCGCAACTTCGAGCCCCGCGACGACAAAGTAGACAAACTTGTTGTACCGGACACAAACTTGTTGTACGGGACCTTTGGAAATCAAGGGACGGGAGTACCTCCAGCTAAGCAAGGAACTAAGTTGTATATTGTTATGTTATTATTTATTCATGTATCCTATCTGATGCTGAAACCCCCAATGAGAAACCAGCCATGAGAAAGCACTCATCGTGTGAGTGAAGCATTAATGGTGAAGCAATGGGCCCATCGTGGCTAAAATCTTGGTGGCCGAATACCATCCATTTTCAATTGTCTCATCATGACCGAAGCTCACGGCTGCACCGCATATCGGGCAGCCCCCAAAACCAGTTATTACGAGATAAATTCCCCATGAGCATGCGTTCCTCGCCAGCACCGAGGTCGGCCAGGAAAGGCTCGAAGTTTTCCGGCGCCGGGGGTTCCCCTGGGCCTCCGCTCTTCCTAAGACGAAGCCCGAATTTGCTGCTGGAGGAGACTCTTTTTCTTCCCATGACTTCTCTTCGAAGGCACACTAAAGACCATATTTGTCGCTGGCGCTGAACTCAATTACAGCCGTCGCAGCCACAACTCAGATTGCTCGAGACAATTTTGTGCTAGCCGAAAACATGTGTCGGGGAAATTTTGCTTGAGCCAAGGGTACGAATGAATCAAAGGCCCAAGACGTCATCGGTCTGACCGGCCCACTTCGCCGGCACCGAAGGATCTCCACCCACCTTCGGTTCTGTCCTCATTGGCTTCGGCCCGGCCATTGTTTATCCCCCTGCCCACACCACGACCATCAACCCGGGCTTCGGCCGTTAGTCCCGATCTCGGCCATTCGTCCTGATTAAAACATCCGTGCTGGTTTCATTGCCCACTAAAATATGACAAGCCATTAGAGTCCGTCTCTTTTTAGTTAAATTAATGCATTTAATGATCAGCCATGATGACTTCAAAGGAGGCCCTGCATAAGCCCATCATAATGGGAAAAAAATCCCTGACATCTTCCATCGAGTACCCTGACAAGGGCATTAATGCCACTAAAATGTTACTAGCTGTTAGAGCCCATTCTTCCTTAAATTAATTTGTTGAAGTGAGTGGGTAGCCAGGTGAGAGTCAAAAACCTACCCTCCTCGAGCCTTTGGCTATCAAGTTATGTCATTATTGGGGGTGGACCCCACTCGCCACAAACTGACATTATCCGTCCAACTCGAGGAAGTCGGAAGATCGAAACACAGCTCTCGAGAACATTAAATGGGGGTAAAAAATCTTATGACCGCCCTCAAAGACACTGACGGGATGGATGGGATGGCGGGCTTAGAGGACATAAAGATGACCTCTTTCTGACACTCCATTCAAGATTTCTTCTTAGATGGCGATATTGAATGGCCGACTCCTCATCAGACTTTTTTTTAAGCCTCGCGGCCAATTCGCGATTGGCTACTACTACTTTTTGAGCACCACGATAGAACTGCCTCTAACGGCCCAATGCACCACCGACGCCGGCCGCTTCGAAAATCTTTCGGATTATATGACCGTGTCCATTCAGATCGAAATTGAGATCAAAATTGTTGGGTATAAAATATTCTCAACTGAAATTCTCAGCAGATGGCATCTTTCCGAATTTCTCAGACAGCTGAATTTCTACAATGCCGATTGATTTCTGACGGACGAATTCTTACTGCATCGCCTGAACTCCTTCAATGTGAGTCGTCTATCGAGCCGCCTC
>KE504912.1:225423-240655 GCA_000441515.1 Elaeis oleifera
GAGAGAAATCATTTTCAGATTAAGAAATTTATTGTACATCAAAAAGAGAGAAAAGAGAGGAACCAAGCTTTGAATTTAGAGGGCATTCAAGAGATATCTGTCACAACTTCTCAAGCATCTTCTCAAGCTTCAAAGAAAAGTGTTCAATCTTTGAAAGAGCCGATCATTCAACCTCTTCTTCGCACCCAAAGAGTTTATTTTTTATTTTAATTTGAACTAAAATTCTTATATTTGTATTTTATTTTCTTTATAAGTTTCTTTGGTAGAAAAAAATTTGGGGATCAGACCCATTCAAGTCCGGAATTGGATTTATAGATTCTCTTCCCCTACTATCTCATTTTTCCTTCCCTCTTTAGTTTTCCTCTAATTTTTCTCTCAATTTTCTCTTTAATTCTTTTTTTGGTATACTGCTCGATGCGAACGAGCATCTCTTACTGTAGTCAACCTATGCTATGGTTGGTTCCATTGGGGATCCACAGGTTACGAGGATAGAGGAGAAAAAGAAGAGCAAAAAGAGAGAATATATATATATAATAATATATATAATTTCTTTACCTGACGTGATCCATATGACCCAGGACTTGCCTACCATACCTATACGGACAGGCGCCTATTCGATAGTTCATCACAGCTAGGGGTGAGTATGGTCCGGTTTGGACCGGTTTCATGCTCAAAATTAAGCCAAACTAGTCTTAAATGGTTTGGCATTTCTAGAAACCAAACCGGACCAATAAAAGATTGGAACCAAATCAAACTAACATGATTTAAACGGTCTGATTTGATTTGATTTACTAGTTTATATTATTATTATTATCATTATTGTGATTTATGAAGACTTATTTTTTTCATATAAGAGTACCATCAAAAGAATTTATGAAGTAAAATGATTTACATTGACATAAGATATTGCCACTTAACAAAATAAAATTTTTAAACAAACACCATCATTAAAGATTAAGATAAAGATCTTCAATATATTACAAAAAAATAAACAATCCAATAAGTAAGTCACTTAGGGTTTAAGGTTAATTAACACAAAATCAAATTGATAAACAATACCATAAATCCAAAATTATTTCTAACACATTAATACTCCAATATAAATAACATCTTAATCAAAATGATATTATTTTATTAAAGTCGGTCCGATTCGGTTTGAGAACAATTTTATTTACTGACAAACTAAACTAATCCAAATCTATTTTTTATATGTCAAAAATCAATTAAATCAAATCGAATAAAATTTTAAACCAAATTAAACCTGCGGTTTGATTCGATTTCACCCATTTGATCGATTCAGATTCGATTTTTGCTCATCTATAATTGCAGTCATCATTAAATACAATTTGCTTTAAACTCTATGTTATTTTCTTTTTTTTCCGATCCTTTGGTTTGGGTGCCTTGTCCCCTATAAAATTAAAAATAAATTATATATCATTTGTGTTGAGCATTCGGATTATATCTTTCATGCAAAAAAATGATTGATCTTCTTTGTAATCTGGACCGTTGGATCACGTCTAATAAACATTCCAAATTCCCGCTTTCATGCATCTACGGATGTGGAAGTGTTTTTTTTTTGGGTACAGAAAAAGAGAGTTGGAGAGGGATGATCTGGTGTAACTATCTCTCCTGGAGATGATCATTAGTCTGCTAGGATATGCGTCTTAATATTTATTCGAAGCCCGATCTCCATCATGACTTGAATCTGGATCATTTGGTTGGACATAAATGATCCGTTCCATTGGGTTTTGGGTTGTCATCCCGGTGGTGATGTTAAAATGGTTGTTATGCAATCACATGAAGGAAAATCGGTACAGAAGATACGATGCAGCCGTTCAGCTTTCCACGGTAATTGCCTATGGTTTGGAATGCTCGTGCAAATCCAACGGTTGATGTCGCGGAAAAAAGCTCAGTCATTCTTTCGTGCGAAAGATACGACCCAAACACAGTGACACCGAGAAAGCACCGGTGCTGTGCCATTTCTCTCTGCTTTCTCTATTGATACACCCGCCCCCGCCCTTCTATATGTCCACCCAAATGCCGAGTAGTGAAGCGAGAGCGAGCGAGAAGAGAGAAGAAAGAAGAGAGAAGAGAAGGATGAGTGGGAATGGGAAGGTGGTGTGCGTGACCGGTGCGTCCGGCTACATTGCTTCCTGGCTCGTCAAGCTTCTCCTCCAGCGCGGATATGTCGTGCGCTCCTCAGTCCGGGATCTTGGTCCGTCTCTCTGTAATTCTGAGGATTAATAGTCATGATTCTGTAGCAATTGATATCCCTCTTATCCTCTTTCCTCTTTAGGGGATACAATTGCACACAAGGAGTGATGGAATGCTCCTATTAGTGTTTGTCGTTCCATTGATTGTTTTGCAATAGGTATGGTTATTATGACATCATCGCTGGAGGATTCAGGTCCCTGCTTGCTAAGATTTGTGGAATGATAGCCTTTAAGCCTCCTTGTTTCTTAGATTCGTTTATATCCCTGAAGCCATGATATGGTCGGATGGATCTTTACCTTGTGTTTCAACCCCAGCTCAACGGGGTTGCAATTGTTTCTTTCAAATTTTCTTGACTTTGATTTGCTTTTTTTTTTCTGAATTTGTTATATTTTTTCCATTAATCGTCATTGGATACTTTCTGCTGACATTTATCGATTGCATTTTTACTTTGGATTTTTGTTGATGTTGTCTTGCCTTGTTCTTGACATGTTATATGATACAGGGGTAGCAATAGTGTGGGAAGTTCGGGTTTTAAGGATAGGTTGGCTGGGTCTTGTGAAATTTGCGGTAGGTCCTATCAGAGCACGAAACAGGATTAAAGGGTTTATAAGGAGCTTTGGTGCCTTTCAATTTAAAATGGTTACAACTTCTTAACAATAGAGTCGCGAACATGTAGAGTTGTCTTCTTTTCTTTCTTTTTTCTAAAAAAAGAGGAAACATGCATCACATGCTCAGGATCAAATTAGCCTAAATTGGAATCATGATTAGATCCGTATGTGAGAGCTCTAAAGCATTGCTTAAAGAAAATAAAGGATGTAGAACATGTAGGAATTTTCTTTTGCAATAATATGTTCGTTTATAAAACATTATGATCCACTCATTTAGACTGTATGTTTGCTTATTTAATTGCAGACTTGTTGTTGGTAGTTAGAAGGAAAAAAAACGAATATCTAGTGTAATGTTAAGTAAACTAACTTTAGCGGCAACATTTGTTGCTTAGAAGCGGGTTGAAGGCACAATGCTTCACTTTATTCTATATAAGAGTGCGACCTGTAGCTATCCCTTTGGTCATCACTTGTCTATATTATTCAACGTTCTCACTTCTCTAAGGCATCATATGTATCATATTGAGATTCACTTAGGAAACAGCATCCACTCATCTTCCAATATTTGAGGAAGTACTGTCCATGAAATTGCCCATTGTATATTTGGGAACGAGTGTCCTAAAGAGAAAAATAATCCTAATTATTTTATATGGGACAAATTTTGAAAAATTTGATAGGATTGTGAATTTTCTCTATTCAAATGTGTTTCGTGGAACGAATAAAAAATGAGTGATTTACTATGAACTATCTGCGTTACATGTCTGAAGCCTACTTACAGCATTTGAATGATATTGGGCTTCTTGCAAGAGAGTTCTTCTATTTCAGTTGAGGCAGATTGAGGATGACATTGATTTCATTAAAACTATAGTAAGTTTAAAGAAGCACTCCAGCTTTTGACTTAAATGATGACACCTTTTGCTATGCGATGTGTCTTTCAGTCATTCATATAAATATGCTTGTATCCGTCTTATGCATTGAACAGAAAATCCTAAGTTCTTGTGTTCTTTGTTTACTTCTTCTTCTTGTTCTGTCTCTTTTGCCTGAAAATTTCTATTATTCTTCTTTTAATGGATCATGGAGAAAAAGGCGATATTTTGATCATGATCTAATTCTTTTGCAAAATTCTGTCGTTGATCCATGTCAAGCACTCATTCCACAACTTATCACCAGAAATTTTGCTAAAACTAATTTTGGTCTCTCATCTTATATTTCTTATGTCATGTTTATTAGCTGATCCAAAGAAATCGAGCATTTGCGTGCCTTGGAAGGAGCCAATGAGAGACTGCACTTGTTTAAAGCAAACTTGTTGGAAGAGGGCTCTTTTGATTCAGTGGTTGAGGGTGTGAGGGTGTTTTTCATACAGCATCTCCTTTCTATGAAAATGTCACAGATCCACAGGTTCATATTATTATCTCTGTGACAAATAACATTGTTATTATTTTTTTCATAGGTTTACATTTTTCAATAATATACTGT
This sequence comes from Elaeis oleifera, assembly GCA_000441515.1. Taxonomy (NCBI): domain Eukaryota; kingdom Viridiplantae; phylum Streptophyta; class Magnoliopsida; order Arecales; family Arecaceae; genus Elaeis; species Elaeis oleifera. The sequence goes on from KE504912.1 coordinate 229,719, forward strand.
TTAAATTTGCTCCTAATTTATTAGTCTTGCAAAACAAAAGCAGTATCATCATAATTTCATCATCTTTTTGTGCAATCTTTGCTGTGTTGGGCTACAATTGGAGTGAATGCATTCTTTGTACTAAGTGAGTATTGAGACAGCAATCTAGTTAATACCACTGTTTTGAGACTAGGCTGGATTAGTCAGGTCTACCTGTTTGATTGGCCACCTGCTAGCTGTAGTGGGCTGGGTTGAGTTAAAATCTGTATCTAGCTGAAACCCATTTGAACCTATGAATTGAGCAGCTCAACTGTTTAAACGACCAAGTCAGCAACTTAATTTGACTTAGATTGGGCCAGGCCGTTTAACCTGAAACTCAATCTGCTGACCTCTCTCTTCTTCTCATTTGAGGCAATGGGAGCAAAAGATGACCAACAGTTGTACAGATTTGATGATCTTCTTAGCTATTCTAATGTTCTTTGATGAAAGTTGTTGCACTGTAGAGGTTGAGGTGGTGGGAATAAGAGCTGGTTGAGGTAGCGGAAATGAAGGGATGGAGGCAGGGTCAAAAGTGAGTTGAGTCGGCAGTTTCAGAGGGAAGTTGAGGAGCTCATAGTGAAGTGGTTGAAGTGGAAAATTGGAGTTCTATGGATGGGGCCAACAGGTTGTTGTAGCAATGATTCAGAGGGAGATCTAATTGGCATCAAATGCTGATAAGACAACATATGAGCAGGTTAAGGTGGCACCAAGCATGATTGAGGAGGCACCAAAGGATTGGAGAGGATAGGTTTAAAGATGTGAGTGGCAGAGGGCCGGAATACTGCTTTCCTAAAGATAAACAAAGGTAGAAGTAAACATGAAGAAAATAATTCCTCGATGAGTTAAAGGACAAATATTCAAAATTTGGAGAACTAAGGAACTTGAAAACCCAATATGTAAAGGCATCTAAACTATCTAGTACAATTCTAATTACTAAATATTCCTCAACCCAGCTATGAGTTATAGACTCTAATCATACAACTAATCCAAGAATATTAAAGATCTGAAGCTTAACCAGCTATGGACTTCTGAAATAACTCAAAAAGAAAAGGAAAAGGGTACACCCCTGTTTGTTGCATCTATTTGTACAGAAACTCATCCTAAGTTTAGGGCCTGTGCTACAGAATTTTTCATTTTTTTTAATATTCTGATTATGTATTTCTGCTTGAGATTTTTTTCATTTTTGCAACCTAGATTCAAATTCATGCACAGAATCTTCATGCAATAAAATGAGGCTGGCCATATGGATTTGTTATGTGTACTGACCTATGTCTATGCAATTCCATATTCTTCACTTGATGCTGCTTTCATATCTGCCCTCTTTATTCACTTGATGCTGCATTCATATCTGGCATCTTTATCCATGCAGGATAATAATATTCAGCATAGATTAACTTTTTTCTTGTGCTGAAAAATTTGTCTGCCTAATTGAACATTTCATGCTTACTGCAACAACTTTTGTTTTCTTTCTTATGTTGTGTTATAATGCAGTAGTATGTACGGGACTGGATAAAATTACTATAGATGGACTTCTTGCGTTCCTTTATTGTTTCTGTCCAATGTGTCTTGGTGATATTCTTATTTTCACTGTCCCAAATGACAGCAAGCTTAACTTTTTTAACAGCATAGTCTTTCAATCATTCCTTTAGGCTGAGTTAATCAACCCAGCAGTGAAGGGAACACTCAATGTTTCAGTTCCTGCGTTAAAACTCCTTCAGTTGAAAGGGTGGTCATAACATCATCCATGGCTGCCGTTGTACATAATGGAAGACCACGAACTCCTGATGTGGTAGTTGATGAGACATGGTTTCTAGTGCAGAGGTTTGCAAGCAGGCAAAGGTACGAGCTGATACTAAGGTGTATCTTTTCTTTTGAATCATATTTGGATAGAGACAGCATGGAGGTTGTATGATAAAACATGGTGCAACATAAATTCCCCAAGAACATGTGCAAGAGATATTCATCAGAGAACACAACAAATTTTTTAAGTGATATCCTCTGTGGAGCAGATCATGTTTTGAGTCTCATTATGTATGATTTGTTGGTGGCATGAATATGAAGTTTTAAAAACATGCGATGATGTGGATCAAACATGGCATAGTTGTTGCACGGGTCACTGTCTGAAGGGGAGGATATGTGGGATTTGCTAGAAAAGTAGCTTGGTTGTGGACTATATGCTCAATCCATTGGCCCTGGCTGGGGAAGGCTACAGCCACTGTGTAGCCCACCTTCTAACATTTGGGTTGATCTATCAACAAAACAATCAATACAAGCCCATGTTTCCAGTCCCACATTTAAGTAGCATGTATGCTCATGTATTTCGATTAACTAGCGTAAGAGAAGTATATGCATTTATGAATATGTCTAGTTGGCATTCTGCTACCTGGTATTATGGTTGGAGATGCCAAAATATAAATGATACTTCATGAATATTAGAGATTATTTAAATTTTTCACCTGGAAAGGTTCCTTATAAGCATTATACAGTTTAAAGAGATCAGTAGTTCATTGTTGTTAGCATGTGACAAGCAATTAACATATATTTCATTGAGAAAAATGATTTACTGAAAACAACTTAAGTGTATTGAGATTTTTTTGTTTTTGTACTGTATTTTACTTTTACTGAATCAAAATACCCTGACTATTGCCAAATTCGACTCCTATATCCATGTTTCCTCAACTTCAGCCTAGTATAATTATTTAAGTTCTTTCATATATATATATATAATCCAAAAGATATGCAATTGTGGAAAACATAAAACTCCAAATGACATAGTTAAGACTTAAGATTGTTGTGAAGGTGAATGATTATTCTTATCTTCTATTGCTTATGCGATGATCATAGTTGCTAATTGTTTATCCCATTATCCCAGAGATGTAGTTGTATGCTTGAGCCACAGGTTCAAGACGTAAGGATCTGATCTTTCTGCAAATATACATTTAGATATCAAAAAGTTTTATGTCAAGAAGTTATATGCTTGTATGTTGATCTTTTTTCAATTTGGGCTCTTGCTTTTGTACTTCTGGACCTATAGATGACTATGATTTCCTCCGATGAACCTAATTCCTTTCTCAGTTTGCCTTGGTTTTGGACTGAGGATTGCTCGCCTGTGGCACGAGCTGGAGCATAAACCCCATAACCAATAAGATAGCCTTTCCTACCAGTCAAGAGGCCTTCTAGTTTCATGGCAGGGTTTTCTCTACATTTATTGCTAAAACTTGCGAATAGCAGAAATATTCACCAATTCATAGATGGTCCATATAAATATTCAGTTTCCTGTCATGAAACATATTTGTACATTGATTATCACACTTTAATTCATAAGCTGAACCTGCTTATTTGCATAAGGCTTGTAGATTAAGGTACCTTTTATATCCTACAAGTGAAATCCACACAGTGCAAAGCATTGTGAGGTATGTTGAATTCTTTCAACATGATCTACAAGCTGACCAAATAAGTAGGATAAAGCTTGTTATTTGTGTTTTTCCCTTCACATTTTTTATTGCTTGAATTATTCTTTGTTCTCATTGTAATATGGTGTGAATTGATTATTAGTGAGGCTGTACTCTGTTAAAATCTTACAGTTCATTATATTATGTTATAGATGAAGCTTTCTGGCAATACTGGTAATGCAGTGTGATATTTTATAAGATGAAAGAATAATTATGTTTAGTGTTTATATGTGGTGGCTTGAATCAAGTTTATGGTTATGCTCCTCTTTTAATGTCATACTAACTTAGAGGTTTTAGGTGCTATTTGTTCAGGAGTACTGCAAGTGGTAAGTGAGTCTATTTCTTGAGTTGTGTTGGACTAAACAAAGTTAGTGGTATCTGTTTCAAGAATATTTTACCCAATCTCTCAGTTTCTATTAGATGTGGTATGTACTCTCAAAGACATTGGCGGAGGAGGCTGCTTGGAAGTTTTGCAGAGGATAATTCTATTGACATGGTGACAATAAACCCAGCAGCAGTCATAGGTCCTCTTCTGCAACCTACTCTAAATACGAGTGTTGCTGCAATCCTGAACTTGATAAATGGTATGTAAAATTCATGTTGCATATCATGTTAGTAGAATGCTGGTAAACAATAACCAGTACTTCTCTTTCAGTTTATCTACCTATAGTAAAGTGGGCATTTTTGAACAAAATGAACCTCAGCTTGAAAGCACCAGGAAAAATTCTGACAGTTCTTATTGCTACTTAGGATAACTATGGCAAGTCTAGAGGTGCTTGCACACTTGAAGCCATGGGATTTGAAGCCTCACTCTTTATGTGTTCTATCATCAATGGAACTGTTGCACCTTTATCTAAAAGAAAGGAAAAGAAAATGTAATATGTTACCAAATTGGTCTCAGGGAACTATCAGAATTATTGTCCAAATAATCTCCCAAGATTTGGTTTTGCCAAAGAAATATTAATTGATAAAAGAAAAGTCAGTATTAATGCCATGTGTAAAGTAGCTTATGAGAGGGCTCTTAAACCATGTACCATTGATCATATATGATTTACCTTGAAAGCAGAACATTGACCTGAGATTCTAACAAAAGAAACATTCAACACATTTGATTTTTTTGTGCTGCTTAAATTCCTTTTAATGAGTTAATATAAGCTTCTGTTGGGGCATTGCGCTCTCATGGCATAATGATCCAGAGTTTCCTTCAATGATAATAACTGAAAAACATCCAATAGAGCAAGCTGCTTATAACAGCAGCATCAGCAATGGAAAAAAAATTTTTCTTCCATTTTGAGCTCAACACTCCACAACAATAATATTAGCTGCTTCCAGAAAAAGGGAAAAACAGTGCCAAGAAAAGAAACACCTAAATATCAATAAGTCAAATGGAGGAACATGCAGCCAACATTTAACCGACAGTCTATTTAGATACAATATCACAACATCAGACGTGTTTGAAACCGACGTGGCAAGTTGTTTATGTTATTTGTTAAAAATAGGTTAATGATTTAATAAAATTCATTGAAGTGAAAGTAAGTTGGCTCTTATATTTAAGCTTTGCCTATTGGGCTTTATTAATGGGGCTAGCTCCACTATATACATGTGCACTAACATTATGTTTCTGTGGCTCTGATCTTTAATCTTTCCAGTTGCAGGTTCGAACCCAACATATCAAATTTGTTTTGTAGTTGATCTTTGATATAGTTTTTTATAATTTGGAGTGGAAAACTGTAAATAGCTATTCATATTGTTAACCAGAACACTAATTATTAAATTAAACTCAACTCTACTAAACTAAGTCTTAATCCCAAACTGTTGAGGTCGGCTACATGAATCTTTTTCCTCCATTCCACTCAATTAGTGCCTTACTTTCTGAGATAAACTAATTATTAAACTAAAAATGTACGGAACAAATAAAGGAATGATATAAGACAAATAGCATGTTTCCCAAACCTTATATGTAATAAAATAGAACAAAAAAAAAGAAAAAATGGAAGAAAGCAAATGCCAAGATTAAGATCTAGTGGTTTTATCCAGAATGGGCCAAAATAAGTTGATATTTGTTCTGATGCGTAGCTTCATGGCAGTAAGCCTGACTATGAAACATCTCCAGAGACATGTTTTATTCATATCGAATTTTGAATCATGCTTCTCATTGAACTCTTTGATATACTTTACTTGAGTGTTATAAGCATGCTCTATCCAATCTAGATAATATTTTCGATAAAATTTGTTTGTTGATGGAGGAAGAGAATTAAATTCTAACTATTTCCTCTTGAACCGTTTCTAGGATCCTGTTCTATCCAAATACAAGTTTGGGGTGGGTCAATGTGAAAGATGTTGCCATGGCACATATTCTAGCATTTGAGGTTCCCTCAGCAAGTGGAAGATATTGTTTAGTAGAAAGAATTGCTCACTATGCAGATGTTGTGAAGATTTTGCGTGAACAATATCCTGCTTTTAAACTGCCAGAAAAGTAAGTTACTGTTTCAGTGGCATTGGATTTATGTAATTGCTCATCCATATGTTTTAGAACCATATTGTTTTCAAGGAAATAACTCTTTCGTTAATTGCTTTTTTTTTCCTCTCATTGCAACTATGCAGTTTCTCTGCATTTTCTCAATATTTCTGTCTTGCTTTTTTATGTTCTTGTCTGTTCAATATGTCTATACTGTAAAGAAGTTTGTAATAGCCTAGTCTTAGAACATGTATTGTTGTTCTTGGATTATGACTGTATGTCATAGCTATTTTTTTGGATCATTTCCTATTTTATCTAGAATCTAGCAATTCATTGCTTTCTCACCCTTGGCCAAGCTGCAAACTCTATCCATATTGAGGTTGCAAATTGTCTCTGCATATAACAATATGCAACCAAAGAGGGGATGAGCATGTGAAGTGTTGCAGCAATAGCGACTTATCTTGTGAGAAATGGAGTAGTCTTTACATATTTGCCGGCATCCTTTGTCCAACAAAAACATTTCTAATATGTTCCTCAAGTGTCATGCCATTTGATGCACTAAGTAAATATTTTATTGAGTTTTGAGCTCATAGACATAACCTCTGATTTTAATCTGCTATGGGTTAGTGCTAACTACTTGACATAAAAATTTGTTTTCTGTTTTACAGCTTAATTGTTGTATTTGGGTCACATAATTTCATAGAAATCTGACATGTCCAACGAATGATGGTTATTCAACTACCAAATTTGCTTTTGTCATGATCGTGTGAGTCAACGGATGTAGAGCTACATTTGATTATTTACCAAGTATGCAATTAAAGATTTAGCTCAAAACGAAGAGATGTCGGATCACATCAAGACTTTGTATAACAGATTGAATTCCTGTTGAGAATTACTAGTTTATCCAAGTTGTTCCACTTGGTTTATCATACCTAAGCAGAGTCAAGGAAGTATAAACCTATTTGAGCTTTATTTGAGCATATTTTTACTAAAACCACATAGATTTCATCACAAAAATCTAACCCTGATTTTTGGAGTGACATTGCTTTGTACTCTAACTTGAAAGCTTTTGTTCCTATCTACAATAATAAATGATTATGTATGAGCATATTTATTTTTATCTATATCACCTTATCAAAATATTGATACATGATTCCAAGAAGAAAACTCTAATTCATGCTAATCTATGTTTTAGATCTCCCATTCTTTTCCTAATTTTTTGTATAAACCCTTTTTTTGGTTTTCTTCTTTTCCCTTTGCTTAAACTCAAAGGTATTAGTTTCTAGCTTTGGTAAATTTAAGCTGAAACTAGTCTAACTTGTGAGGAAAAGCTGAAACAATTTGATATATTATCTACTAATATGTGATTGTTAAATGCAGCCAAGCACAATAACTGCAGATGCCATGCTTAATTGTCCTTTTGCACTTTATGTAGTGTCTACTTATTAGCAGCAGGGTTTTTAGGATGACCTGCTGCCATCTATTGGTGATCTCTCTCTCTCGGTGTGTATGTTCTCTCTCTACCACCTTCTTGGCATCACCTTATTTGTCCAAAGTACCATAGATACTACCATGTGCTTGACACTCCATGGGACATGACTTTGTGCTTGTCTCTTCTTGTGAGCTTGTTGGACCTCACAAGCTTTGTCCAAGATTCTCTTAGGTTCAAACTTGTCCTTTTAATTTCCTCATTTTATCTTTAGCCATCTACATCTCCCAAGTCATAAGAAGCTTTGGCACAGAAAATGAAAATCTAACAAGTAGCTCCAACCATAACCTGGAAACTACATATGATGCTTTCTCTTCTTCTGCATTAGGCCATTCCAATGCCCTAATTATCTTGGACCTTCTCGGGTTGTATATTGTAGCTGTTTATAATGTTAGTTAAAGTTTTTTACTTACAAATATGGATAACCATCGATTTGGCAATCTTTCTTGCATGATCAAATCCAAATTTTAATGGAACATCCTATTCTCTAGCTTAAGTTTGCTACTGCTAGGCTCTGCTTAATCTGTAGCATTAATGTTACCTCCCCATTGATAGAAAACCTGCATATCTTATTGAGGAAGATTACATCCATGTGTCTATAATTAAATGTTTGCCACGTATTAGCTATAAGTTATTGATTAACTAATGAACATGTTTTTAAACAATTTTTAGTTTGGACACTATGATAATAAAGCACAAGTATCATGCTTGATTAATCTTCCTTAATCTTCTATTATTCATATCTTTGAAGTATCAAATAAATGCTGAAATATTTTTCCAAAGTGCAGATATATATTTTTGTATTAACCTCTACTTCTCCTCTATCAACTTGTTCTCTACCTTTCCTACTGTGGAAAGGTTTGGGGTTGCTTTTTATTCAGTCATTCCAATTACTAGTTCTTGAAGAGGGTTTTAATGAGTTACCGTTCAATCTAAATGTACATCTCTACTTAAATAAAGCTCTCTTTTTCAAACTCATTCTCTGATCGTCACGCTTGATTTGCTGGCAGATGCGCAGATGACAAGCCCTTTGTGCCAATATACCAAGTCTCAAAGGAAAAGAAAAAGCTTAGGCATTGATTATATTCCTCTAGAGACAAGCATCAAGGAGACTGTCGAAAGTTTGAGGAAAAGGGGTTTGTTAGTTTTAAAAATTGGCTGGTGCAAGTTAAAGCTCACCTAATTAGTTGAGACAATGCTTAATGGCGCTACAAAGACTATGAGATACTTTACCTCCACTGAACCAAGAGAACTTTCAACTTTGTTTTGTGCAACTGTGCAACCTTTGCTTTATTTATTGCTAAGACATTTTCTAGTAGATATTTTTATAAGTCTACTATGTTGGATTGTGTTTCCATGCCTGGTAGTGGTGTTTTCTGGCCATGGTTTTTTTTTGCTAAATATAGTATCTGCTGAATTCCCCTTGACTTTCCTACACTTCCTATGGCTGGAAGAATGTCATGCAATGCCTTCCTCTGCTACGGTTTCTATGACAAAACTATCTCATTAATGTATCATTGTTATTGTTATTGGCTATCATAATGAATATATTGGCTGTTAATTGCTGTCAATGTTATTTGCCAAAATAACTGTTGGTATATTACGGTGTTATTTTTTGGATAGCTTCTACAACATTCTTAGTAAAATACAATAATAGTTTATTCTCTAAACAAGGAAACATGAAGGTTTTGGATATCTATTATGCAAACAATGTTATGGTGCAATAAGGGCTGTTATTTGAACGCATGCCAAATATTGTGCAACTTAAGTTTGGGAATCATAAATAATTCCTTCATAATTATTCCTATATGAGAAATGTGGAAGAAAATTACCGTATTGGCCACCCAAGTTCTTTTCTATTTTAGCTTACCCATGAAACAAGTGCATAAATGGATCATCGGAAAGGGATGCACAGACGGACCTTCTGATAATCATGATGTCGATAGTCACGATGGAGATTTCAACCTAAAACATACGGCATTGGAGACTCACCGCCAGCACTTGTTTTGTTGGCTATTGGTTATAGCACATGCTATTGATTTTAATTTTGTTTTGTCTTTCATAAAAAAAAATATATATTGTTTTCTGACATAATCTTATAAAGTTTTGTTTAGCAACCGTTGATAATTAATTGATACGCTACCACTAGTCTTATTCCAACTGTACACCTTCATATCTTCTTTCTATTTTAGATGGCGAATCTTTTATTGCAAATGAAGATTAGTGCAATGTACGGAAGGTGAGTATTATGTGGAGTCCACTCCTAGAGTAGCATGTCAATATCTGTTGACCACTCAGCAGTTCTATTATTTAATATTTAAAAAATAATAATAATAGCATAGGTTAAAATAATGGATTGAGTGGTCAAGCGGTATCAGATTATTTGAGACTACGATAGTACGATTGGCAAAGTTGCGTGCTAATATATGCTAGAAAATTCTGAAGGGATTCTTTGATAGTGGTTTGGTGGTTATCAAGTTCATTAAACATAAGTACCGGGTCCTATCCATTGATTCATGACTGCCAGGGAATAAGGGCAGTGGGAATAAAATTCATATGGGGTAAGTACCTCCGAAAGAAATGTGGAGTGAATTTTAATTTTACAATCTGTCCTCTGATACTAAGGTTGCAAATAGGTTGAATTGGTCTGATCTGTATAGATCCGATCTGAATTATTTTAAAGGATCCACGAATCTAAATCGGATTTTAAAATTAGACCCATTCCATTTTTCCGATCAGATCTGGATTTACTAAATTTTGATCCGATCCATTCTTAGATACTCTTTTAAAATAAATAATACTCTCTTTCCATCTCTAACCGTTGTTCTCTTCATCTCCAGGCTTATTTCCGTCCTAGATCAATCTCTCTTCTCAAAAAGCAAATTTCTGTACCAACGATATTTATTGTTATTTATTAAAGTCATAGTATTGTAAAATAGAAATTCTTAACATCTGGATACAAAATAATAAGATAAAAGATTATTTGGCATATTACTTAGCTCTAGATTTTGTTACATCTTATCTCGTAAATTTCTTCTTTTAATCTATTTAATAAATTTTTTGATCTTAATTCAGATATTTTTATCTTGTGATTTCAAATCTATGTTTTTTATTTATTATTATAACTCATTATTTTCTATTAAAAACTTACAAGTTCAACTATTTTATCAGCATTTGCCAATTTTGTTGATATTTTTGAATTTTTTCACATATGTAAACAAAATTGAATTTAGTCTCTCATAGTTATAGGTGTATCTTAAACATTTGTGGTCAATTTTCTGATCACAAAATCTGATAAACTTTTCTGAAGCTAGATTTTTTTAGATGGTATGTCACAAGCTATAAAAAGACAACCTTTATTATGCTGTCTGAAAGATTAAGACATATAGCCTCCTGAAAAAAATTTGAATGGGTAAGTGAACCCCATGCCATTACTTATATAATTTTTTATTATTCTTCTTATAATTTTTGATATTTGATTGTAACTTGTGCACATATTCTTCTCCTCGAAATTGACATT
>KE504912.1:315599-325602 GCA_000441515.1 Elaeis oleifera
CTTGGAATATAGGTCTATAGGATGGATCTAAAGGATACTAGACTTGTCACAAAAGCTATACATAAGAAAGTACTGAAGAGGTTCAGCATGAAAATTTAAAGAAGATTTTTACCTCTTAGGCGTGGTATTCATCTTCCAAGATGATGTGTCCGAGCCATCTGAGAAAGTTCAGCACATGAGTAGGATTTCTTATGCCTCAGCCATAGAGAGCCTCATATATGCCATGCTATATACTCAACCTGATATTATCCTTGCTGTGAGTGTCACAAGTAGGTATCAGTCGAATTCAGATGAAGAGCACTGGATAGCTATGAAGAATATCCTTAAGTGCTTGAGAAAATTAAGAATTTGTTCTTGACTTTTGGAGGAGGTTCTGATTTGCGAGTCGCAGGGTATACTAATTCAGACTTCATGTCTGATCCTGATAATAGAAAATCTACGTCAGGATATGTGTTCGCTTGCAATTGTGGCACAGTCAGCTGGAAGAGTTCCAAGCAACCCATCATGACGGATTCGACTACAGAGGCTGAATATGTCGTTGCTTTGGATGCTGCAAAGGAAGGCTTCTGGTTCAAAAAGTTCATCGTGGAGCTTGGGATAATGACATCGGATGCCATATCATTTTATTGTGACAACAATAGAGCCATAGCACTTGCTAAAGAGCCAAGATCTCATCAGAAATCAAAGCACATCGAGCGGCGATACCATATTATACACGACTACCTCGAAAAAAAATATGTCGAGGTATGAAAAGTAGACTCCGTAGACAACGTAGCAGATCCACTGACAAAGCAATTGAGCCAACAAAAGATGAAAGTCTATCGTGAGAAGATGGGATTTAGATTAGTGGCCAATTGATTTTAATCCAAGTGGAAGATTGTTAGATGTATGTCCTAGAGGCCAATATGGCTGACACATTGTAATAAATCTAGAGCATAATTTTGTACTTAATTCATTGATTTGATGAATAAAAGATAAGTTGTTTTCATTCAAGTGTGATGTGTCCTTGAATTGTCCATGGAATTAACATTTCAATACACATTCTTAAGATGTTGAGAATTAGAGACATGTATATAATTTCTAAATACTTTTGATCATGGTATCATCATGAGGACGGTGATCAATCCAGATAGATTGACGTTCAGATCACTTCTTTTGAGATGGCTGAGTCTCTGATCTATAATGTAGAGACACTGAGCGATGAGTGCGGATAGTTGTTAGAGAACAACTAGTACTGAGCGTGACCATACGAGAGATCACTTGGATTTCTATTCGATCGTCAGTGATTATCTTAATATTATAGTTGTATGAATAATTTTTTGATCTGTGATGGTATGACTACTCATAGTGAGGCTGCTGGAGTTTGACTGACATATAAACATAATCTCAATGAGTCCTTATAGTGGATGTTGGCGATAATTGATCCACTGTAGGAATAGGATATGCATCTAGATAGAATCTATCGATTTTGATAGAGAGGAGTAGTTCTATAGGATTTGAGAGGCTAAATTCGAGAGTCTATGACCATAGCAGTATGATTTGATGGAAAAGAGTTTCCATGAGAATCGCAATTGGACTTGAACTAATTGAATCTATCATATGACTGATGATGAGATTTGATGATTTATCTATGACCTGTCATCTAGTCAGGACTAATAATAGAGAGACTGAATTACATGTGAAGTACACCTTGAGATTTTTTTCGATTCTACTAGGCTGCCACTACATACTGCTAGGTATCACTGGTGGATGGTGAGAGCTCATTAGGATTGCTCAGGATCGACAATCCTTGATGAGTTAGAGTGAAACTATTCTGACCTATTAAAAGGAGTTTCAATGATACTATGCTAAGGGAGAATCTACTCTCTTTTAGATTCAGATTTGAAGAAAGAATTTACGAAATAGGTATGTGATCCGATCACATATTCAATTTCAGCATAAAATTCAGCATGTGTTCAATTTCAGTATATGAAGTAAATCCTAATATTCTATATTTTATACATGTATGATGTAGATTAAGAAGATATTTTAATCTTCTATTCCGCTACATTGTTTAGAAAAAAAATTTTAAAACATACATGCATGCCCAACACTAAAATCCAACAGTCCTAACACTATTCCTTTCTTCCTCTTATTGGCCACTTTTGTTTTTTTTGTGTTCTCTTCTCCGATCCAATATTTTTTGCAACTCTACCATAACCCTAATCCCTCACTTATTATTTTTTCCTTCTGTATTTTTCTTCCTCTTCATTCTGATCCAAATGCTATTCCTCTCTTCCTCTTCTCAATTGTTTATTTCTAATTTTTTCCTACTATTCCCTTCTCTAATCCAACCCTCTCTGCAAGCTTACCCTAGCCCTAACCCTAACCTGAGCTGTACGCCCCCTAACCCTAACCCGATGCTTGATCCTAGTCCTAACCCTCAACAGAAGCTAACCCTAACCCTCACCCTAACCCAAACCATAACTAGCCCCCTGACCCTAACCCTAATCCTAACCCTAGTAGGACAACTAACCTAGACATCTAGCCCTAACCCTAACCCTAGCTGGACCTCTGGCCCTAACCCTAACACCAAATGGGCTTCAATAACTCGTTAACCTAAATATCCAGAACTCAATTCCTATACACACTAACCAAGCAACCTGAATCCAAATATCTTGGATCCTTTAACCTATTAACCCAATAACCCATGGCCTATTTGCTGTACCCATTAGCCCCTGACTATAAATCCGGACATGGCCCATTTCTAAACCCATTAATTGGTATGTTGTTTTTTCCTCTTAATCCTTCCATCTCTTCCTATTCATCGAACCGTTAACCCGATCCATGAAAACACATGCATGTTTTTTTTCTATGTTCACTAGAAGGCTGCTACTACTCAACAGCAACTGTGACTCTTTTTTTCTCTCTTAGGTAGACATTAAGGAAGGCTACCATGGCATGGCAGCAACCTCTATCCCTTCTTTTCTGTTCACTGGAAGGCTACAGAATGCCAGCAGCAATTGTGATATTTTTTTTTCCTTCATGTGGACATTGAGCAAGGCTGCTATAACATGGCAGCAAAGTCTTTGTCCCTTTCCTCCCTCACATGATCTTTCTGAATAAAGGAGTGGAAGGCTGCCAAAATGTAGGCAGCAATCCTCCTCCATTCTTTATAACGAACATAATGTTGTTTCTGATAATACTAAATTAGATAATTAATCCAGTTTAGCCTCCATAAAATCAAGCCTAATTAAATTAGATCTGATAAAAAATGATCAGAATTTAAATCCAATCTCTCATAATTCTTTGAATTATTGATTTGATCAAATTTATCTCCAGAATCAAACTTGCACCTCATGTGTAGTGCTAGCTGTACATAGTCAGTATTTAATTCTGTATGACCCATAAATTAATTCTTAATTAAGTAAATCTATATGTTCAATCAAGTCTCATACTTTCAAATTGAACACATAGATATTGGGTCAATTCTTTCTTATATTTTTTGACTTTGTACGTGACTCTATAGGTTTGAATACTAAGTCGATAATATAGGAACCCCTTCCGAAGTAACCATCTAGTAATGATACTCAACGATCGGATAGATCGAATATTTGCAAAGTAATATTCAAGAACATCAGTATATGGTTACCGCATAATTCATCCCTTTGACCCTAATGCTCAGGACAACCTAGGGTTAAATTATCAATCCTGGATTAGTCATCCATATTGTATTTTAATATTTTTTAAATCCCGTGACAGATCACATAGATTATCTTGATTAAGATTTTATTGGATTGAGATACAGTGATGCATTAACTCCTACAATTTAGAGGGATCAATTCCATCTTGACTTACACATCGACTTCATAAGTACTTGACTGTACTCAGTAGCCTTCTGTCACTATATTAGAAATATAGGTAGTGCAGCACCAAAGCACAGTAAGTTACTTGCAAATCACTATGGTGATCTCATGTTAGAGAGATACTTATGCCCATATCCTTCGCGAGCTGCTCTTGACAGCAGAGTGCTCTACAAGTGAGTCACTATTCGACGATGATGTACTCCTATATCTCACTTGTATGCCATGCCAGTATCCCACACTTTTTGATTAAGAGGACAACCAATCCATATGGCACACAATGATCTATACTCGATAAATGTTATTGTTCTTATTAATAACATATCATTCAGTCACAAATAAGTTTAAAAACTATTCGATAAATTCTCCTTTATTGATTATATTATAGTTCTAAGGACTTCATCATAACACAAGAGTTCAAAGCAAGATGCACTTTTATGATGAATTTGCTAAAATAATTTTATTCATTAATAATTTATATACAAATTACAAAGAGCACAATCATCTATAGATAGATAATTGACTTTAGGACACATTTTCTAACAACTCTCACTTGGATTAAAGCCAATCAGGACTATCTCTAATACCTATCTTTCATTTGTGGTCATCAAACTCTTTGGTCCCGAGAGCTTTAGTGAAGGGATTGGTCAGATTTTCTTTCCATCAATCTTCAGCAACTTGATGTCACCTCGATCGACGATCTCGTGGATAAGATGATAGTGATGCAGAATATGTTTGGTAATCTGATGGAACTTGGATTCTTTGACTTGAGCGATGGCACCAATGCTATCACAATACAGTAGAACTGGACCTTCAACTAAGGGAACCACTCCAAGTTTACAGATGAACTTTCTTAACCAAACAGCTTTCTTTGTAGCATTGGATGACGTAATGTATTCTACTTCGCATACTGAATCAGCTACTATGTGCTGCTTGAAATTCTTCAACAGATCGCTCCATCATATAAGTAAAATATTGTCAGACATATTTTTGCTGTCATCATGATCTAACTGAAAACTGAAATCAGTATATCCCATAAGTTTAAAGTCAGTATCTCCATAGATTAACTATTGATCTTTAGTATTTCTCAAATACTTAAGGTTGTCTTTACAACTCTCCAATGATTCTCATCTAGATCAGACTGATACCTATTCACTATCCCTAATGAGTAGGCCACATCCAACCTCATACATGTCATAGAGTACATGATAGATCCCACTATCGAGGCATGTGGGATTTTACTCATACGCTCTCTCTTTTGAGGAGTTATCGGACAATCTCTTTTAGAGAGAGTAATTCTTTGGCCTATCAGTAGATAACCCTTCTTAGAATTTTTATGTTAAACCATTTAGTATGGTATCAATGTACATAGATTGGGACAATCTAAGTCATCTTTAAATCATCTCTATAGATCTTTATCCCTAGGATGTAGGATGCTTCTCCCAAATCCTTCATGGAGACTGTGATGATAGCCACAGCTTTACACTTTGTAAAGTAGAGATGTCATTTCCTGTTAAGAGTATGTCATCTACATACAATACAAGAAAAATGACTATAGAACCATTAGCCCATTTATAGATGCAAGGCTCCTCTTCGTTTTAACGAAGCTATACGTTTTGATTGTCTTATCAAAATGCATGTTCCAATTTCGAAAACTTGCTTTAGTCTATAAATAAATCTGTTTAGCTTATACACTTTAGATTCATCTGTGGATGTGAACCCTTCAAGTTGTATCATATACACCTCTTCTTCCAACTCTCCATTAAGAAAATGATTTGACATCCATTAGTTAGATCTCATAATTTAGATATATCGCTACAGCAAGCATAATCTGAATGGACTTGAGTATTGCTACAGAAGAGAATATCTCATCATAGTCAATACTATAACGTTGATGATATCACTTGACAACTCGATGGACTTTATAGATCTCTACCTTCTGGTCCACTCCTCTTTTCTTTGAAGATTCATTTGCACCCTATGGGTTTAATCTCTTCGGATAGATCAACAAGTGTCCATACACCATTGATCTCTATGGACTCCATTTCGAATTTCATGACGTTTAACTATTTTTCAGAGTTAGGCCTTTGCATGGCATCCATATAGATAATCGGATCTTCGTCATTCTTATCTAGTTCGACAGGATCACCATCTCAGATCAAAAACCGTAGTATCTATCCAATTGATGCAGTACTCTACCGGATCTTCTTAATGGTGCCTCTATAACAGGCTCTAGATTTGATTCTCCAATCAAATCTAGTTCTGTATTTCTACTCAAAGATGTTTAATTTCTACCTTACGAACTTCATCAAGTTTGATCTTAATGATATTAGTTCCTTCTCTAAAGAACTCTCTTTTAAAAGACTGTCCTATTGCTGACGAACACTTTTTATCCTTCAGCGAAGTAGAAATAGTATCATTTTATTTCTTTAGGTATCCTACAAATAAGTACTTATCGGATCTAAGTCCAAGCTTATCTGTCTTTAAATATTTGACATAAGCCAGACATCCCTAAATCCTAAGATGTGCGAGTACTGGCTTATACTTTGTCCATATCTCATATAGAGTTTTATTGACAGATTTGCTTTGTTTAGTATATAGCAAGCAATTTTTAGAGCATACCTCCAAAAGGAGATTGGCAAAGTTGCAAAGCCTATCATGGATTTAACCATATCTAACAGTGTTCAATTCTTCCTTTCTGACACCACATTATGTTATGGTGTATTTGAAAGAGTCTATTGAGAGAGAATTTTATTCTCCTCTAGATATGTTAGAAATTCACTGGTAGGGTATTCTCTTCCTCGATCTAACCGAAGAGTTTTAAAACTCTTTCTAGTTTATTTTTTAACTTCACTACAGAATCATTTGAATATTTCAAAAGATTCGGACTTATGTTTTATAAGGTAGATGTATCCATACCTTGATAGATTGTCAGTGAAATTAATGAAGTAGTTGAATCCACCTCTAGCTCTTATGCTCATGGGTCCACATACATCGCTATATACTAGACTCAAAACATCAGCGGCTCGCTCATCTTTTTCTTTAGAAGGTGACTTTGTCATCTTACTAAGAAGATAGGATTCACAGGTCTGTAATGATTTACAATCATCAATGTCAAGGATTCTCTCTTTAGTAACCTGTCCATCCTTTTTCTTGTTTATATGACCTAGCCTACAATGCCAAAGACAAGCATCGCTGACCTTATCTACTTTAAGATGTTTATTAGACGTGTACATTATACTAACAAGTAGTGATAGAAGGTATATGTCATATTTTAATTGTCCATAAAAATTATAGTACCATTCAAAATGATATCACAAAATTCATCCTTTATTAAAAGTTGAAACCAACTTTGGCCAAAAGGCCTACAGAGATGATATTCATCAAAAAGAAGGATAATAATGATAATCATCTAATATAACAACCCTAGACTCAAAAATAAGTTGAATAATTTCTAGAGCTAGAATTAGACAAGGCTTCCATCTCCAACATTCAGGAACCATTCACCATCTCTAAATTCTACTAACCTGAAGTTTCTGTAACGAATTACAAATATTAATTAGATTTTCGATATCCAATATCCAGGTAGTAGTATTACACATAGAGAAATTATAAAGAATTATCATATAAGTATCTTGTCCAGCAACCGATTGCTTATTTTTTGTTTGGCCTGTTGGGGTCAAGGAAGGCAAGATACTGAGGATAATTCCTCTTCTAGTGATCCAACTTCTTATAGAAGAAGTACTCTACCTGGTTCTTATCAACTTTTGACTTCTTAATCTAATTTGGCTTTGGAACCCAAGCACGTTGCACCTTCTTCTTATTCTTCTTCTTCTCTTTCTTAAAAGGACAACACCTAGAAGAGGAACCACCCACTATATTTATTGGCTCCTTTTAAAACTGATTATCTTTCTCAAAGGTCTGTAGTAATCTTAGCAAATCATGGTAGTTTATTGCAGGCTTAGTCATTCTATAATGACTAAGAAAGGGTAGATAGGACTTGGGCAAAGAATTCAGGATCGCATCTTTTCTTAGCTTGTTTATGCAAGAAAAATTTGAGTTTGCCCAGATGCTCGATTTACTCGATCATGTATAGTACATGATCAGTGACTGTCACCCCTCCCTCATCCAAACATCGAAGACAGCACAAGATATTTTATGCCTCTCAATGTCATTAGGACTATCAAAAGATTTGTTCAATATTTGAAAGATTTTCTCCGACTGAGCATCCTCAAATTGTGACTAAACTCATCGTTCATAGCCGCCCTCATAATGCAATACACAATGACTCGATCATTAAGCCACTTTTGGTAAGTATCTCTGACCATACCATGAGCATTCAGGATGGGCTCCTCAGGTGCCAAATCTGTAAGTACATACAAGATCCTCTCATGCTCCAAGACAATCTTGAGCTTTCGATACCAACTATCAAAATTAGATCTAATAAGCTTGTCGCTGTCCAACAGCGAGCAGAGCGATAAAATATTAGCCATTGCTGAAAAGAAAAATAAGGTCTTATTAGTATATAAATTATTTAATCTTAAAGACTTGGACTTTAGTCTAAAAGATTCTTCCACTATTTTACATGAATTGGTAGTTTCTACCTCCAACTCGAGAAATTACATTAATCCCTTAGTAGGTAGTGTGGCTCGACAAACTTCTGTGCATCTATGGATAGGCTCTTAACCTATTATTTCTTTAAATAATTTTTAGTAATATATTTTGGCCCAGGCTTCTCTTCAGCAGGCGTTTGCACCTCCACTGAAAATTTTGGTTAGGTCCAACTATTAACATAACCATACCCAGTATATCTAACAAATGAATGTCCAGGTCTGAATTTGCTCGACCAACCTGACCATTGATTTGAAAAAATACAACAAGGTCATCATATGATAAATTATAATTCTAATACCCAATAAACACCAGGCATGTGGCACCTCCAATGCTTATTTAGAATACTGGACTCATTATCATGCACTTTAATGGGAGGCTATGAACTAGTTATTCCCATAACTGTATCATTTTAAGGATCTAATAATTTAAAAATTAATTAATTGATTCAAAATAAAGAGAAGAGGTTAACCAGTATTTCGATAATCCTTCCACTGACTTCACCAAGTCATCAAAGAAGACTAGAGACTAGCTAGTTTGAGAATATCTGAATCAGTCATACTAATTAACCTTAATGGCATGGGTCATCTCGAATCATTCAGCGATCTAATTAAACACAATCTACCAAATTGGCTAGATAAGTGAGATCAATGGGAGGATAGCTAATGCTTGCCTTAGATATTGTTGCTGCAAAATCCACCGACGTCGGAGATGCTGGAGTCGAGGGTGCCGCGGTCGCCGCCGGGACCTGCAAAGAAGTCTAAACCGGAGTTGGGGTTGCTCCGACAAGACCCTCCGACGCTCAAGTCAGTTCTCTGTCTCAAGAAGAATGGAGTGCTCGAACGGAGATTTTAGTAGAGTTTTGAGATAGAGACAAGAGCTTAGAGAATAACGTATCTGGGGACCTTATTTATAGGCAGAGGGCGCAACAGACTTGATGACGACGCCTGTAACCGCCTGATAGTGGGCCGTTCAGGAGTTTGTTACGGAGGGTAGTGGAGTAGAGACGTGGACATCGTTATGCCTTGCCACGTGGGCTGGTTGCGGAGAGTGGAAAGATGTCCATTGTCGTGACTTGCCAGAGCATGATGGAGCCACGTGGGATCCGTTACAGGAAGTGGAGCGGCGTCATGGCCATTATGGTGGCCTGTCAGTGAGTCCGAGCTCGTCAGGCAAAGCTCGGTAGGGGTGTCTGGAGGAGCGGAGTGGTTCCCAATCTGAGGGAAGCTCAGATGTTTTCGAGGTTGCTGACGAACCCGCTGCCGACGGGCGTCTTAGGTGTTGGTGCTGTGTAGGCTGAAGTCGTTTCGCCGTGGAACCTCGGTCGGAGATTTCCCGTTGGTGAAGCTCGGCTGGAATTGGCCTGATGTGGGGGCTCACTTGAAGGCTGTCTGTTCACTGGAAGAATCTGCAGAATATCATTGAAGTTCGGATGGAATTGCTAAAGGTCGGTTGACACCGTTGGAGGTCGGTTGGCACTGTTGGAGGTCGGCGACTGGAGAGGTGTGGGGGACGCTGGAGACGGTTGGTCGTTGGGGAAGTCCAGCTGC
>KE504912.1:335816-352762 GCA_000441515.1 Elaeis oleifera
CGACTGAAGAACCCATCTTGGAGAAGCACGGATTGGTGCCACCTGTCGAGAACTTCGGCTGAAGGTATTTTGTACCCAACAGATATCATATAGGCTAGATAAGCATGCCCTAATTAAAATCATCGATCGTACTGCCAAACTTATCTTAGACACCAATTGATCGATTAATTTCAATTTGGTCAGCCAAAAGACTCAGACTCAACTATTGAGCCACAATCAGGTCTATTTGGTATGATCAAAATATGAATTTGATCAAACTACAACTATTGAGGTTGGTCTAGAAAAATTTTGACCTAATCTAATCAACTCTTGATTCGATTTAATCTATTTCTCTATTTAGTCCACCCTAGGTCTAACTCGGTTAGATGACCTGATTCGAACTAACCCAGAGTCTTAAAGATTTATGAGCTGTCTTAAGATCTTTAATTCTCAAATCTAGATTTTTTTATTTTCATATCTTAATTCTCAATTAAGGATACGAAACTCTGTGTTAAAACTATTTCAATTTGTAAAACTATTTTATAAAAGGTTTTATGCAAAAGTTACATCATATGTCATTAATTTTCAGATTTTAAAACTTATTTTCAGATCTGATATTTTATATAAATTAGAAAAATTAATCATAAATCTCTTAGATCTAATCTAAACTATTTTATAATTAAAATAATTTCAAAAAAATTTTCGCTGTTCTTCTTCAAGAGTTATAATCACATCGGCATCCCTACACATCATAAGAGAATCCATCGATTGGACAAGAGAGGAACTTTAATCCTTGTTTATTCTTATAACTAGATAGTCATGGTGATCAATTTGATTCGATTATTTGGCTACTAAGAATAATTTTAAACTACATATCATATATGTAAAAAAAAATTTAATTTATATTATATTCATAATATGATAGCACGCAGAATTTTTATCTAATCTAATTAGATCATTATTACAACATAAATTTTTCAGATCTGATTCTTAATCATATCATCAGATGAATCATTAATTTAAATTAAAAAAATAATAAAATCTATTCAAAATATATATATGATTGTATAGAAAAAATATTCTAATTTGAGATATGATCAAACATATGCAGATATATTGCTTAAATCAGATCTGAAACTCTGTCAAACAGATTCAGATCTGAGCCTGATTCAAACATCAATTTTATAATTAAATATATCCATAAAATATATCAAAATAATTTAAATCCATACATAATCAGGTTTTAAATCAGAATAAAATCTATACAGAAATTATACTAAATAGATTTTAATAGATCAGATTCAGGGGCTGATTTTGATCTGATAATCTGATCAAATTAGATTAGAAAATATAGATAATATCAGATCAAAATAAATTTAATCATATTAAAATTTGATTCAAGATTAGATCAAAAAAATAAAAATCTAGAAATTAGACTATGCGATCATGATATACAGCCTGACTTTGATACTAGTTGAAGAAAAATTTTATCCGATCAGATCGGATGTCAGGAAGAAGGAACAATTATAATTTAAACTTTTATAACTCTTATGAAAGTTATCTCAATTCATAGTGGAAAGATGATCGAGGTTAACTGATTTCTGAAAGTCGTTGCTTTGCGAGATCTGGATGTCTAGACCCTCTACTTCACTCGTATGCCAAGCAACGTAAGAGAGAGGGATGAAGATCTTCTTCAAAAAAGAAGGAAAGAGCTTTGAGATTTGATATCAATGCCTTGGAGAACTCCACACGCCACCACACCAAAGAGATGGGACACCCAAGGGGAGAACACACCCAAGGAAGAGGGGACACCCAAGGGGAGGAGACTCCTTGATTGATTGTTTGACTGCTTTTGTTGCTCTCTTCCTTCTCGATGCCCTCCTTAAATAGATAAGAAGTCTTAGATCAAATTAAATATCTTCATGGGTTAGGAATAGGACTCTCTAAGTTTGAATCAAATTCAAACTGCCTAAACCATAAGGATTCCTAAAGAAAGTAGGAGAGGCGCCAACTTATGCCTCTCTCTCTATGCCGCACGTCCAAAGAGAGGGCGTGACCATCATCACCCCTCCTCTATCTTGGTCGGCCAAATATGGGAGAAAACATCAAGGAATCATGACTAAGTGCACCAAATTTAATTTGGTTCAGATTTGGGTTCAATTCGAATCCAATTCGAATCCGATTCGAATCAAATTCGAAAAGACTACTAATTTCAATCTAATTAAGATTTAGATCCAAGTCCAACTTGAATAATTAACCTAGTTTAGCCTCTATAAAATCAAGTCCAATTAAATTAGATGTGATCTAAAGTGATTAGGACTTAAATCCAATCTCTCATAATTTTTTGAATTATTGATTTGATCAAATTCATCTCTGAAATCAAACCTGCACCTCATGTGCAATGCTAGTTGAATATAGTCAGTATTTAATTCTATATGACTCATAACTTAATTTTAATTAATAAATTTATATGTTCAATCAAGTCTCATACTTCCAAATTGAACACATAGATATTGGGTCAATTCTTTCTTATATTTTTTGACTTTATGCGTAACTCCATAGGTTCGAACACTAAGTCGATAGTATAGAAATCCTTTTCTATACTAATGAAGTGACCATCTAGCAATAATATTCGATGACTAAATAGGTCAAATATTTACAAAGTAACATTCAAGAACCTCGGCATATGGTTACCGCATAATTCATCCCTTTGATCCTAATACTCAGGACAACCTAAAGTTAAACTGTCAACCCTAGATTAGTCATCCATATTGTATTTCAATCTTTTTCAAATCCTGTGATAGATCACATAGATTATCTTGATCAAAATTTTACTAGATTGAGATACAGTGATGTATTAACTCTTATAATTCGAAGGGATCAATTTTATTTTGACTCATACACCGACTTTACAAGTACTTGATTGTATCCAGTAGCCTTTTGTCACTATATTATAAATGCAGATAGTTCGGCACCAAAGCATAGTGAGTTGCTTGCAAGTCATCTTGATGATCTCAGGTCAGAGAGACACTTATGCTCATATCCTTCATGAGCTACTTTTGATAGCAGAGCGCTTCATAGGTGAGTCACTGTTCGACGATGATGTACTCCTACATCTCACCTGTATGCCATAGCAGTATCTCCATACTCCTTAGTTAAGAGGACAATCAATCCATATGACACATAATGACCTATACTCGATAAATGTTATTATCCTTGTTAATAATGTATCATTCGATTGCGAACAAGTTTAAGAATTATTCAATAAATCTTTTTTATCGATTATATTATAGTTCTAAGAACTTCGTCATAACATAAGAGTCAGAAAAAATATACTGTTATGATGAACTCATCAAAATAATTTTATTCATTAATAATTCATATATAAATTACAAAGAGCACCGTCATCTATAGATAGACAATTGGCTTTAGTATATATTTTTCAATAAATCTCAGATGCTGCAAAAGAAGCCTTCTAGTATAAAAAATTCATCGTAAAACTTGGTGTAATACCATCAGATGCCATCCACTGTACTGCACAATAATGATGCCATAGCACTTGCTAAGGAGCCCAGATCTCATTAGAAGTCTCAGCATATCAAGCGGTAGTTTCATATTATATGTGACTACCTCGTGAAGAAATATGTCGAGGTGAGAAGAGTAGACTCTGCAGAGAATGTAGCAGACTCATTAAGAAAGCAATTGAGCCAGCAAAAGACTAAAGTCCATCTGGAGAAGATGAAACTTAGGTTAGTGGCCAATTGACTTTAGTGCAAGGAGGAGATTATTAGATGTATGTCCAAAAGTCAATATGACAGATATATTATAATTTTTTAAGACATAAATTTATATTTAAATATTAATTATTAATAAAGTGGATAATTTATTTTATTTTGTGTAATGTGTCCTTGAATCATCCAAGAAATTAATAACTTAAAGATACATATTCTTAAGAGTTGAGAATTTGAGACATGTATGATTAATTCCTAAATTACTTCTGATTAATGGATCATTATGGAGACGGTGATTGATCCGATTAGATCAGTACACAGATCACTTTCTTTGGGATAGATGATTCTCGAGTCTACAGTGTGAGGACATTAAGCAAGAGTGCGGATGGTTATTGGAGAATATCGGTATCGAGCATGACCATATGAAAAATCACATGAATGTTTACTTACTCATCAGTGATCTTTTCGATGCTGTAGTAATGTGAATGGTTCTTTGACCTACGGTAGCTCAGCTGCTCATAGTGGTATTGCTATAATTTGACTGCATCTAAATATGATCTCTTAGCTATTTGGATCCTTATAATGTATGTTGGCTACAGTAGGTTTATTATAGGAGTAGGGTACATACTTAGATGGAATCTATTGATCTTATTAGATGAGGAGTAGTCCTATGAGATTTGAGAAGCTAAGTCCTTAAGTCTGTGGCCACAGCAAAGTGATTGATGGAAAGGAGTTTTTATGAGTTTCACAATTTGGACTCAAGCTAATTGAATCTTGCATATGACAGATATTGGGCTTTAACGAATTTTTTATAACCTTTATCTTATCGAGACTCACGATAGAGGAATTGAATCACATGATAACTATACCTAGGGATTTTATTTATTCTGTTCTGCTGAATTACTACTGCATGTTGCTAGACGTCACTAATAGATTGTGAAAACTCACTAGGATTATTTTGGATCGATGATCCTTGATGGGTGTGAGTTGAAGTTATTCCAATCCATTAAAAGATATTTCGATGATACTATGATGGAGATCATGGTATGTCTTACTACCAAACAGAAGAGAACCTATAGGGTCATATACAATAGGAGTTTGATTTGATCAAACGGTTGGATCATAATCAAATTATCAATATGATTGATAATTTGGATCAATTTATAAAAGTTACAAGTAGAGGATCTGCTAATAGTTAGTAAGGAGGATCTAATTGCACTTGTTGTAATGCAATTTGATGAGATCAAATTGAAGATCAAGTCCTAGATAATTAATTAATTAAATTTGATTAGACTTGATCTAATTAAGTTTGGACATTTGGATTTTAGATTTGAGTTCTAATTAGATTAAGATTGAGTTTGGCTCGAATTTAGATTGAATTGGATTCGAATTGAATCCGAAATGAGCCGAATTAGATTAAATACCAGAGTCTTAGATTTATTGAAACTCTCTCTCCTCTCTCTCATACCAAAAGGAGGGCGTGCATGGGGATGCATGCCCCTTTTTTTGGTGCACGTAATTGAGAGAGAGGGCATCCAAGGTGGGCACCCATCTTCTTTGATCTTCTCTCTCTTTCGGATAAGGCTTTATCCTTATCTAGATTTGAATTTGATTCAAATAAGGATAATCTTATCTGGGGTGGTTAGAGGTTGTTGGACACCTCTATTTAATAGGTATGGAAAAGAGATGGATTTGATTTCTATGTAGAATTTTCTTACATAGAAATATTTTCTAGCACCCCATCTGTTTCTGTGCCTCACCCTTCTGGTGCCCCACCCCCTGGTGCACCAACAAAGAGAGAGAAAAATCAAAGAGAGAGAAAAGTGAGAAGAGAGAAGGTGTTCTCTCATCTCAGAGTTTTTCCTCCCTTCCTCTTATTCTGCGCGAAAGGCATTCGTGCACAACTTTTCTTGTTGGATCTTCTTCTTCCGATCTTGCCAAGAGTCGAAGAAGGAGATCAGATCTAAATCAAAGGAGTGAGATCTAAAAGAGAGCTAGTACCTCGGTGATCTCAGACGCTCTTGATCTATATCAATTCCATGTAAATACCCGTAGATGCCGAATGCATGTGCAATTTCATCGAAACCTATAGACGTCTTCAAATCTAGATCTTAAAGAAGAAAAATAGCGCTACAGATAGGTGATTCGATCATGGGATTATTTCATATTAAAATCAGATGCATATTCATTTATTTTATCATATGAACTAAATCCTTAGATATTTAGATTATATCTATGTATGCGTAGATTAAAAGTGTTTTAATCTAATCTTTCACTGCTTGTTTCGAAAAATATTTTGAAATCTACATGCATAAAACACCTAAACTTAACAGTTGGGTTGAGGAAAAATTAGTAATTTCTAATTAGAATTGTACTAGAGGGTTTAATTAGCTTCCTTAGTTACATGTTCCTTAGTTGAGGCAATCCTAGATGATACACTAGCTGAGGTGACTTAGTACAAAGTCAATTGATTTTTCTAATCTATTTATTTATATTTTCAGATATTGTATAATTAATAATCTAACATTTAATATGGATCAAGGCATACAACGTAAACATACCTTATGAGTACCACGAGAAGATTAAAAATATTATCAAGATTTAAATAGTATTTAACTTGACAACTTATAAGCGAAACATAAGTGCTAATAAATAATATCGTTATTTTAGCTCGTAAGGTGTAGATTGGCATCCAACTTTTAGGTGCTGGATCATGGATCTATAATTTGAATATACCTATGTTTGTTGCTATTGTGATATTGTTAGGAAACTACTACACATATTGTGCAATGAATGTTTCATCCATTAACCATATCATACCAAGCAACTTTGCCATATAGCCCATACTGTCCAATATCAAGCATAGTGTACATGTAGCACTATACCTCTATTATTAAGTATACACAAACTCACCCATACTAACACTCGGCTAGCATGGCACTATTATGGATATCGAACCAATAATGTAAACTATTATTAAAGAACATTCAATTCTATTAAATAGTGCTTTAAACCCGGTGACCTAGATGCCCATTTTGGGTGTGGTCATAGGCCACATGTTCTAATGGTTGAACAAAGGTTCAACCAAGACAACAAACTACCCATTCCTTCATAGCTATTTGAGCCTTTTGCCCCTCACTTCTTTAAACGGAACCTCTCCAATCCTCTATTGCTCCCCAGTCATGCTTGGTGCCAATTACCATCTCAAATTATTCAAATTTTATCCTATCATACTCAACACTACCTAGATAGCCTATTGTACTGTTGCTATGCTCCCCCCCTCACTCCCTTCTGAAATGCTGCCTCATATCATTTTTGATGCCACATCTATCCCTTCAGTCTAGCTACCTTAACTAGCTTTTAGTCCCACCATCTCAACCTCTATGGAGGAACCACCTTAGTCAATGAAAAGAAGAACAAATTAATAAATGTTTGCTCTCATTTCCTCAATCAAGAAGAAGAGTAGAGGTTATCAAATTGAGTTTTAGGGAATAAAGGGCTGTAATTTTTCCCTATAGCCTAGTTCAAGTCAAATGAGCTACTGGCTTCGACGGTTCAAATAATTGAGCTGTTTAGTTCATTAGATCGAATGGATATTATGCTAGTACATATTTTAACTTGACCCACCATAGCCAGCGGGTGGCCGATTAAACAAGTAGCCTAGTTGATTAAACCAAATCTCAAAATACTTGTATTAAGTGCATATATTAGTTTGCTATCTCGATTGTAACTTTGTGTAAAGATTGCATTTACTCCAATAGTAGCTCCACGCCAGTAAATATTGCCCAAAAAAATAGTGAAGTTATGATGATACTATTTTGTTTTGTAAGACTAATAAGTTAGAAACAATCTAAATAATATATTAGTGAAAAAATTAAACTTATGAAAATAATAATATTATTATCATTCTATAATAGATAACTATATGAATCTGTGGATCTATGACATTTTCATAGCAAGGAGATGCTGTATGAAATACACCCTCGCACCCCTCGACCACTGAATCGAAAGAGCCCTTTTCCAGCAAGTTTGCTTTAAATAGGTGTAACCTTTCATTAGCTCATTCCAAGGCATGTAGATGCTCCGGTTTCTTCGAATCAACTGGTAAACATGACACAAAAACTTATAAGAAGATAGGCAAAAATTAATTTTCAATAAATTTTAGATCTAGCTAATGTCCTTCGGTAAGTCAAGTGGTGGCATGAATGCTTGACATAGATCATTCACAAAATTTTGCAAAAAAAATTGATGATGATTAGAACATCACCCTTTCTCCCTAATACATTAAAAAATAATAATAGAAAGAGATTTTTACACAAAAGTGATAGAACATGAATAAATAACCAAGACAAAGAACACAAAAATTTTGGATTTTATGTTCTATGCATAAGTCTGATAGAAGCATATTTAGAGGAAAGACTAGAAGAACATCATATAGCAAAATGTGTTCTTATTTTAGTGAAAGCAGAAGCTCTTTTTCAAATTTATTAAATGTTTAACTAGAAATCAATATCATCCTCAATTTGCCTCAACTAAAGAAAAAGGATCTTCCTTACAAGAAGCCCAACATTAATGTTCAAATGCTGCAAATGACTTCAAACTTATACTAGAGATAGTTAAGAATATGATTAATCAATGTTTGCACAATGAGTCAAAGTATCTTTCATGCAAATATTGCAAAATAAGTCAAAAATGTGAATAATTAATGTTAGCATAATGAGTCAAATAGTGATTAATGGGAAAAAATATCAAAAAAAAAAATCATACACAACAAAGTCTTAAAACTTAAAATCAATTAAAACTCCTTAATTTGGGGCTTAAACACAATGTAAAGATCCATCCAACCATAATCATGGCTTAAAGGCTACAAGCTAATGTAAGCAAGCAATTAGGCTTAAGGACTCTTCAACAAATCTGAGCATGCAAAGAGATGAATCATAATAATCATAATCATTCAAGATAATCAATGAAATGAGAATAGGTGCCATGCCATATAACACTAATCGGAGCACCCTATCACTAACTCCAAAAGAGGAAAAAGGAGAAGAGGGATAGAAATAGCTATCTTAAAAACCTAAACAAAGAATAAATTACATTGACAACTTTAAGGTTTGATATAATTATAGATTCCCACCTAATATTTTGAAAATATACATTTTATTTTTTAATTTTTGCTTTGTGCATAACACATAAGCCTCCATCATTATCTTTCTGTTAAATAAGCTAATAGTCTTGCTAACATCATCACTCTCTATCGTCATTGAATGTTAAAATATTTTATATTATTTATTCTTATTATTTTTTTCTTTGTTATTTGAATTTTTTCAAACTTCATTTTTATTTTAACCAAATTATTCAATTATCGAACTTGTGATAATGATTAAAACTTAGCCAAAAGAGTTTAATATTATTTCTTATATAATTTATAAATTTGGGGCTTTGAGTAAGGAGGCAATTTTATGACTCAACTCGTTAACTTGACTTGCAAATGATCAGCATTAAATAGGTTTCGATTTAATATAAATGGGTTTGGATCATAAATGGATCAACCTTTTAGATCTATTTATTAAATGGGTTGGGTTCAGGTTTAACCTTTTGACTCATTTAACCAATTTTAACCTATTTAATAATTATATGGGGTTAAAGTATGACCCATTTGATCAATTAGAAACCTATTTAATATGTTTAAAATCTGTTTAACCTATTTAACATAATTTGGTTAATATTTTAACCCATTTAATCTAATTAGACCTATTTTATAAATAGATTATATAAATTAGATTGGATGATCTATTTAATAAATAGATCCAGTTCAGACTTTAATTTTGACTTATTTAATAAATAAATTAAATTTAGATTGATGAATTTTTAACCGGACCCCATCTAATTTGATCCATATCTAATGCAACTCAACCCGACTGCCATTTCTAGCTTTGAAAGTCCAATTATGTTACATGGCTATTCATTCCTACTAGAATATACGGCTATAAGCAGGCATAGCCCATCTCAATGTCCAAATTTGATAAATTATATATAAATACCTTGGATTTTAATAAGCATATTTCTTTGGATTAGTTGTAATCACCATTACAAATTCAATATTTGAGAATAATTTGAGTAAACATAAAAATTTCAAATTTAGAAAATTCAAATAATAAAATGAATAAAAATAATAAAAATAGAGAATATAAGATATTTAAGATCAAATTAGGCTAGAGAGGGAGGCTTGTTTAAAAGAAGAAACGATAGGAGATTATTTATATTTTCTGAAACGTCGGATGGAAGTCTATGTCTCCCCAAACCTCAAGGAGGGCAATATAATTTAATCACAAAAAATCATCAAATTACAGAGAGATGGACCAAGATCTCGAACGGTGGCGCGCACGGTATATCCGCGCTGGAGGAGAAGCTTGACGAGCCAGGAAGCGATGTAGCCGGATGCACCGATCACGCACACCATCTTCCCGCTCCTCCCACTCATCCTTCTTTCTTCTCTCTCGATCTCGCTCTCGCTTCGGACACTTCCTGGATGGACGACAAAACGTAAGCAATTGCGACAGCAAATGATATACGATGTTTTGATGTATGCTTTGATAGGGCAACCAAGGTGTCAGTTTTGATGCGTACTTGCCATTCTGCTGCTGCGGTGGCAAATGAATCATCGTAGGGATCAAAGATCATATCAGATCATAATGGGTCGACTTGATTCAAGTATGAAACAGATTAGGAATCCGGTTTATTCAATTAATAGACCAGTTGGGTTGATCTAAAATATGGATCACGAGATTCGTGATTGTTCCATTTGGAAAGTGATTTACGTATCCCTGAATATACGGATGATATCATCTTAAAATCTTTTGATGATTGAAATTTATTTCTTAAAAAGGTCTATATATTTAGATGTCAAAATATTTTTATATTTTGATTAATTTTTTTTTTTTAGATGAGATCTCACGTCATTACAGATGATATATTGCAGTACAGATTCAGTGGGCTGATCACGAGGGTGGTCTTTTTGGATGATATTCAAAATTGTTACAGTATTGCAGTCACCATCAAACATGATCTCTCTCCAATGCTGCCGCAATTGCTTACGTTTCAGCTGTTTGTAATTCCATTTTTGCCCCTTTTTGCGTTCCGCGTCCAACGGCCTGTCGCAATTGCTTACGTTTCAGCTCTTTGCAATTCCTTTTCCCCATTTGCGTTCAGCGTCCAGCGGTAAGTGCCCACGTTTTGCCGTCAACCCCGCCACTTAGCTGTACGCCACACACCAAAGTAAGCAATTGCGGACGATTGCGCAATAAGCGCTTCCAAATTTGTGCAGATGATGGAAAAAAAAGGAGATGGGAATACTTTAGCATTCGTGCAAGGAGCGATCCAACGGTTGATGTCGGGTGGAGGGCGATAGCGAGAGGGCATATGGTGCCGTCCTCTGGCGTTCCGCTTCTGGCTCCTTTCTCTATTTATTCATCCGCCTCTGGCATTCTTTATGTCCATCCAAATACCGAAGAGTGGGAGCGAGGGCGAGCGAGCGGAGAGCGGAGAGCGGAGAAGGATGAGTGGAAGTGGGAAGGTGGTGTGCGTGACTGGTGCGTCCGGCTACATTGCTTCCTGGCTTGTTAAGCTTCTCCTCCAGCGTGGATATACCGTGCGCGCCTCCGTCCGGGATCTTGGTCCGTCTTTTTCTGTAATTTTGAGAACTAGTAGTCATGATTTTATAGCAATTGATATCCCTCTTCTCCTCTTTAGGGGAAACAGTTGCACACAAGGAGTGATGGAATGCTCCTATTAGTGTTTCTCGTTTCCTCTTTATGGTTATTATGACATCATCGCTGTGGGATTTGTGTCCCTGCCTGCTCAGATTTGTGGAATAATGACCTTCAAGCCTTCTTGCTTGCTTGGATTCGTTTGGAGCCCTTAAGCGATGATACTGTTGGATGAATCTTTTACCTTGCGTTTAAACCTCAGATAAGGGGTTGTTAATTTTTTTTTTAAAGTTTTCTTGACTTTGCGTGATTTTTCTAAAAAATTTTGTTATATTTTTTTTCCCATTAATCATCATTGAACACTTTTTGCTAGCATTTATTAATTGTATTTTTGACTTTGGATTTTTGTTGATGTTGTCTTGCCTTTTTCTCGGCATATTATATATAATACATGGGTAGAAATAGAGTGGGAAGTTAGGGTTTTAAGGATGGGTTGGCTGGGTCTTGTGGAATTTGCGTTAGGTCCTATCAGAACACAAAACGGGATTAAAGGGTTTATAAGGAGCTTTGGTGCCTTTCAATTTAAAATGGTACAACTTTTCAGCAATTGAGTGGCGAACATGTAGAATGTGACAACTGTAGCTATCCCCTCGGTCATCACTTTATTCTACAAGTTCTCACTTCTCTAAGGCATTCTATGTAAATCACTTCTCTAAGGCATTCTATGTAAATCACTTCTCTAAGGCATTCTATGTAAATCACTTCTCTAAGGCATTCTATGTAAATCGATGATGCAATTTTATTTCAGTTTTTCTTCTCTACTTTCACCTTTCACTGTCCTCCATAAATTGGGTTAGAGGTTCTCCTCAGTTATTTCATCAACAAAATCTCCATTCTTGTCACATTGAATCATATGGAGATTCACTTAGGTAAACAGCATCCACTTATCTTCCAATATTTGAGGAAGTACTGTCCATGAAATTGTCCATTATATATATGGGAACTAGTATCCTATTTGCCAAGAAAAAAGAAAAAAAATCCTAATCATTTTTGTATGGGACAAAATTTTGAAAAATTTGAGAAGATAGTAAATTCTCTCTATTCAAACGTGTTTCATGATCAAATTAAAATGAGTGATTTATTATGAACCATCTGCAGTACAAGTCTGAAGCCTACTTATAGCATTTGAATGATATTGGGCTTCTTGCAAGCGAGATCCTCTATTTCAGTTGAGGTAGATTGAGGATGACGTTGATATTGTTAAAATTATAGTAAGTTTAAAGAAGCGCTCCTGCTTTTCGCTTAAGGGGGTGTTTGGTGATCCAAAATCACTGGTGATCCAAATTCTGGGGTGATCTAATCTCTAGTGATCTAAGATCATGATGTTGGTTTGCCATAGTGCAGTGATTGAAGATCTCCGGATATGTACAAGCTACTTATTTGGTATGCTACGAAAATTTAAGATCACCAACCATATAATACCAAAAATACCCCTAATAACTTGTTTGGGAGTTGGGATCAAGGATTAGGATAAAGAAATTTTAGAACAAAATCAAATAGATTTTTCTCTTTTTGATTAGCATGACGAGAGAAGAAAATTTTCTTCTCTTCCATGGAGATGATGTCCCAAGTAGCCGCACACGAAAAA
The DNA here is from genome assembly GCA_000441515.1 of Elaeis oleifera. Classification (NCBI taxonomy): domain Eukaryota; kingdom Viridiplantae; phylum Streptophyta; class Magnoliopsida; order Arecales; family Arecaceae; genus Elaeis; species Elaeis oleifera. Next base: position 348,881 of record KE504912.1, read on the forward strand.
AAATATCGTGACCAAAAAAATGGTTTCCTTCGGAAGTTTCTCAATCGTGAGGGTATTTTGGTTAACATATTTTAATATAAGATCATCATAATGGAGTGATGTTGGATTTCCGTCCAAGAGCGGGTTTTCTATTACCACGTTGGACAGTGATTTGAGGAGTGGGAATGATTTGAAATCACCGTCATGTAGGATCACCATGGTGCAACCAAACATGGTGATCTCATCACCTTCATCCACATCACCCTTGATCCTGGGTGGATCACCCCATAGTAAATGCCCCCTAAATGATAACACTTTGCGATGTGATGTTTCTTTCAGTCATTCCTATAAATATGCCTGTATCTGTCTTACACATCGAACATGAAATCCTAAGTTCTTCTATTCTTTGTTTACTTCTTGTTCAGTCTGAATAATCTCTTTCTATTATTCTTGTTTTAATGGATCATGGAGAAAAAGGCAATATTCTGATCATCATCTAATCCTTTTGCAAAATTCTATCACCACCACTTATCATAGGACATATATAGACCTGAAATTTTGCTAAAAACTAATTTTGGTCTTTCATCTTATACTTTTTATGTCATGTTTATTAGTTGATCCGAAGAAAATCGAGCATTTGCGTGCTTTGGAAGGAGCGAATGAGAGACTGCACTTGTTTAAAGCAAACTTGTTGGAAGAGCACTCTTTTGATTCAGTGGTTGAGGGTGTGAGGGTGTTTTTCATACTGCATCTCCTTTTTATCACAATGTCACGGATCCACAGGTTCATGTTATCTCTATTATAGAATAACATTGTTATTATTTTTTCCATAGGTTTACATTGTTTCTATAATCTACTATTTAAATTTGCTCCTAACTTATTAGTGTTGCAGAACAAAGTAGTATTATCATAATTTTGTCATTTTTTTGTGCAATCTTTGCTGGTGTCAAGCTACTATTGGAGTGAATGCATTCTTTGTACTAGGTGAATATGACGAAAGCAATCTAGTTAATACCAGTGTTTGAGGCTTGGCTAGATTAGCGGGGTCTACATGTTTGATCAACTACCTACTAGCTATGGTGGGCCGGGTTGAGTTAAAACCTGTATCTAGCTGAAACCCATTTGAACCTATTAACTGAGTTGCTCAACTGTTTGAACCACCAAATCAGCAACTTAATTTGACTCGGACTGGACCAAGCCATTTACCCTGAAACTCAATCCGCTGACCTCTCTCCTCTTCTTAGTTGAGGCAATGAGAGCAAAAGATCACTAACAGTTGTATAGATCTGATGATCCTCTACGCTATTCTTATGTTCTTTGATTGAAGTTGTTGCACTATAGAGGTTGAGGTGCTGGGAATAAGAGCTGATTGAGGTAGCACGACTGAAGGGATGGAGGTGGGGTCAAAAGTGAGTTGAGGCACCAATTTCAGAGGGGAGTTGAGGAGGTCATGGCAAAGGGGTTGAAGTGGAAACTTTGGAGTTCTACAGATGGGACCAACGGGTTGTTGTAGCAATGATTCAGAGGGAGATCTAGTTGGCATCAAATGGTGATAAGACAACATCTGAGCAGGTTAAGGTGGCACCAATCATGACCGAGGTGGCACTAGAGGATTGGAGAGGATAGATTTGAAGATGTCAGGGAAGAGGCCCTGAATATTGCTTTCCTAAAGATAAACAAAGATAGAAATAAAACATGAAGAAAAATAATTCCTCGATAATTTAAGGACGAATATTCAAAATTTGGAGAACCATGGAACTATGGAACCCTATATGTAAAGACATCTAAACTATCTAGTACAATTCTAATTACTAAATTTTCCTCAACCCTACTATGACTTATAGATATAATCATACCACTAATCTGAAAATATTAAAGATCTAAAGCTTAACCAGCCATGGACTTCTGAAACAACTTAAAAAGAAAGGGAAAAAGGCATACTCCCTGTTTGCTTGCATTTATTTGTATAGAAACTCGTCCTGAGTTTAGGGGTTGCATTACAGAATTTTTCCATATTTTATCTTTTGATTATGAATTTCAGCTTGAGATTTTTTTCATGTTAGCAACCTAGATCCAAATACATGCACAAAATTTTCATGTAATAAAAAGAGGCTGGTCGTACGGATTCATTATGTGCACTGACCTATATCTATGCAATTCCGCATTCTTCACTTGAAGCTGCTTTAAAATCTGGCCTCTTTACTCACTTGATGCTGTTTCATATCTGGCTCCTTTATCCATGTAGGATAATGATATTCAGCATGGTTAACTTTGTGCTCGTATGCTGAAAATTTTTCTGACTAATTGAACATTTCATGCTTACTGCAACAACTTCTGCTATCTTTCCTATGTTGCGTTATAATGCAGTAATACATATGGAACTGGATAAGATTACTGTAGATACACTTCTTGCCTTCTTTCTTGCTCTCCAATGTGCCTGGGTGATATTCTTTATTTTCACTGTCCCAAATGATGGCAAGCTATAACTTTTTAACAGCATTGTCTTTCAATCATACATTTAGGCTGAGTTAATCGACCCAGCAGTGAAGGGAACACTCAATGTTTTCAGTTCCTGCATTAAAACTCCTTCTATTAAAAGGGTGGTCGTAACATCATCCACGGCTGCTGTTGCATTTAATGGAAGACCACGAACACCTGATGTGGTAGTTGATGAGACATGGTTTCTAGTGCAGAGTTTTGTAAGCAGGCAAAGGTATGAGCTAATACTAAGGTGTATCTTTCTCTTTTTGAATCATATTTGGATAGAGACATCATGAAGGTTGTATGATCAAACATGGCTGCAACATGAATTCCCTAAGAATATATGCAAGAAAGAAATATAGAGCTACTTTAATTTTTTTTGTCCTTATCCTTTTTGCAATATCCCATCCAGAAACTTTAATTTCTGTAGGACATGCATCAGAGGCACAACAAAATCTTATAAGTGCTATCCTTTTGGGCAAATCATGTTTTTGAGTCTCCTTATGTATGATTTGTTGGCGGCATGAATATGAAGTTTTAAAAACATGGGATGCATGGATGCGGATCAAACATGACAATTGTTGCATGGGCCACTGTATGATGGGGTGGATATGTGGGATTTGCTAGAACGTGCAGCTTGGTTTTGGACTATATACTCAATCCATTGGCCCTGGCTAGGGGAAGGCTACTGCCACTGTGTAGTCCACCTTCTAACATATGGGTTGATCTATCAACAAAATAATCGATACAAGTCCATGTTTGTGGTCCCACATTTAAGTAGCATGTGTGTGCATGTATTTCAGTTAACTAATGTAAGAGAAGTATATACATTTGTGAATATGTCTAGTTGGCATTCTAGTACCTGGTATTATGTTTGGAAATGCCAAAATATAAATAATACTTCATGAATATTAGAGATTTTTTTAATGTTTCACCCTGGAAATGTACCTTATAAGCATTATACAGTTTAAGATCAGTAGTTTATTACTATTAGCATGTGACATGCAATTAACATATATTTATTGAGTAAAATGATTTACTGAAAAGTGAAAACAATTTAAACTTCGGGGTATTGAGATTTTTTGGTTTTTTACTATATTTCACTTTTTACTGAATCAAAATACCCTGACTCCTATGTCCATGTTTCCTCATCTTCAGTCTAATATAATCATTTAAGTTAAGTTACACACACACACACACACATACACATACACACACACACACGCGCGCGCGCGCGCGTGTGTATGTGTGTATATATATATATATGTGTGTGTGTATGTATATATATATGTGTGTGTGTGTGTGTGTATATATGTATATGTATATATATATATGTATATGTATATGTATATGTATATATGTGTGTGTGTGTATATATATATACATCTACACATACATATACACATACATATACATATACAT